>CM056059.1:307985711-308178211 GCA_029574335.1 Rana kukunoris
TTCATATAAAAACAAAATTTCATAAAGTGGTGGTCACAGGAGAATGTCCCTTCCGTACATGTTTCGCCGTTTCAGGCTTCCTCAGGGGATTTAATCTGGGACCACCAATCCATACATACATAATGTCTTTAATATGTTAGAAAAGTAATTTTAAATCTTAAATTTGTATTTTACATTCAAATAATACCTGGTGATCCTTCCATGGAGGTCTTTATGCAGATGCCTTGTGTTAAAGGTAGACAACACTCTATCCCTGTTTTTTAAACTATGCTTCGGACATGGCAGTCAGTGGCAGGCCAGTGGAATTTTCGTAGTGATCTTGTGGCAAATGTTCACACGGGATGTAAAATACAACTGCAAGTTTTAACTCACCTGAACCTAACAAACACTTAGCTATGAGGGACGGGCCCTCTACTATATTGTATCACAGTACAATAGATTAAAATAGTATTCGTAGAATGGCTTGCTGTGATTAGAGAAGGGAGTAGTCAGTGTTAGGTGCAGCTGATGTGAAATGTTATGTGCCCTATTCTCACATCATCTCCAGAAATAACTTGGCTTAGTACTTCCTGACCCTGACCAGCTCTTCTCTTCCTTCTTATCTCCTGCCATGGGCTTCCCTTGAGTCATATCCTATGACTGGAATATCTGTGATGTCAGCTTTCCAGTACTTGAATCTTACTTGCAGGAAATGTTTCAGAACCCCCTGTGATGATATCTAATGAAAACCTCCCTCTCTATTTATTATAAAATGCCATTCTGCTGATTGTCCACTTTCCATTTTCAAGAACAAATAAATAAAACCTAAAACCTAAAATGAAAGGGTCAGTCCACCCAAACACTTTAAACATTTTCGTTTTTTGACGGTCCTCTATAACCGAACCACCATCGGCATATAACATGCACCTTCATTTTAAGTGGGGAGTTTCAGGGAAAAAATACATTTTAAATAAAGAAATTTGAAGCAAAAAAAAAAGGGTCAGTGCCCATCAATGCAGCCTGATCAGTGCCCATCTGCAGCCTAATCAATGCCTATCTGTAGCCTCACAATTGCCCATCAATGCAGCCTAACCAATGCCCATCTGTAGCCTCACAATTGCCCATAAATGCAGCTTGATCAATGCCCATCTGAACTTCACAATTTCCCATCAATGCAGCTTGATTAATGCCCCTCTGCAGCCTCACAATTGCCCATCAATGCACCTTAACCAATGCCAGTCTGTAGCCTCACAATTGCCCATAAATGCAGCTTGATTAATGCCCATCTGCAGCCTCCTCATTGCCATGAATGCAGCTTGATCAATGCCCATCTGCAGCCTCACCATTGCCCATCAATGTGGCTTAACCAATGCCCATCTATAGCTTCACAATTGCCCATAAATGCAGCTTGATTAATGCCCATCTGCAGCCTCCCCATTGCCATGAATGCAGCCTGATCAATGCCCATCTCAGGGAGGGGGGCGGAATGAGCGCCGTCAGATTACATACATCGAGAATCTCCTGTTTACTCAGCGGCCTCTTTAATACGTAGTCCCGCCGCCTGGACTGGCTTCTATGATAGACGTAACATTGGTCCAATGCCGGCCCAGGAGACGTGACTTTCTATTCTAGAGGCCGCTGAGTAAACAGGAGATTCTCGCTGTATGTAATCTGACAGCGCTCATCCCACCACCCTCCCTGTTCTCTCCGAGGCAGCCCAAATTGCAGTATCGGCGTATAACATGCCCACACTATTTTCAACCGATTTGCAGGGTGAAAAAGTGAGTGTTATGCGCCAATAAATACAGTATTTCTCAGGGAATCTATTGGTAAGTTATCTGGGCTGTGTTCCTAGGTCTGTACACCTGCTGTGGCTATGACTGAGGTATTGCTGATCTTCCGCCTGCCATGACCTTACCAAACCTTCCCTAGAATTACTCTCGCCCTACGGAATCGGCTGTATGAACCACCAAGTTCCATATAACGGCCCCCAGACGCAATTATACCGCCGCGGGGGAAATTGGTTACCAAATCATCACCCAATACAGCCTGGATACCAAAATCCCATTACTGATGTCACTTAGTAGGGAAGGTACAACAATACCAGAAATGGGCCCATTAAATGACCTTTAGAACCCTGAGACCCCAGCCTGCTGCTATGATTCAACTGGACCCCACGTGCATAGAGATTGCAAAAGAAACATGCACCCCAAAACTCACCAAACACCATCAAAAATAAATAAAAAAGAGGAGGGTAAACTCAGGGGTGTATTTGGGTTTTGTGGTGCCCTAGGCCTGACGAAACTCGTGCACCCTCTAGTTTAAATATGACCCACCCCTACCCACCCTATCCTGTCAAGGCCACACCCCCATTTAGGATCTGCCCTGACATTTTCCAGTGAGGACACCAGTTCTGAGGGCCTTGGGGGGCAGTAGAGTCGCTTAATTTGCAGCAATTTACTCTGACTTCCCATTTGGCCTCCCGACCTGGCACCTGTCTCTCTCTCTAGCTGAGAACTCAGATGGGAGGTCCACTGTTATTATAGGACAGTCAAAACTAGAAGCGATGCAAAGCCCCTCCCCCAGTTGCGGAACGCCCCCCGCCCACACAACAACTCATTGGTTGGGGTCTGGCGCCCTAGCCTCCTCCATGTGTATGGGCTTCCCCCCTGATGGTGGCCATGCCAGTATTATTATACCGGCAGTAGTGTGCCCACTTTATGGGGGCACTAGACTGATTTTCTTCCCGGCCCAGTCCACCCCAAGACTGTCGCAACACTAAAAGTCAAGCCATAAGGACTCTTTTTGTGCTGCCCCCCTGCAAAGTGCTGCCCTAGGCCTTGGCCTTGTTGGCCTAGGCCAAGATACAGCATTGGGTAAACTAACCAAACCATAACAATGAGGGAAATGAGGGCGTGTGAAGTTTTTCCATTGCTGGCCCTTCAAGCAACACTCCCTTCTATCAGACCACTAGTCCCACACCCTTCCACTCCCTGCTCTCTTCCAACAATCTAAGCATCCTTCTTCATCCTTGATCTGATCACATGCCTGACGAAGGGGTCCTACGTGACCCTGAAACGTTGCACCTTTGTTATGTTATTTTTTTGTAATAAAACTTTTTTGGATGTAATTGGACAATCCTTGGTGTGCTGGCGAATATGTTCGATTGTTTGCGCTAACCAAAACGCCTGGTGAAAACCCAACGCGGACAACACACATGTTTAGAGGACATAGAGTCTCTGGTGGTAATCAAACCTGACTCCACAGCTGCAACTTGAGCCTCTCAATTCACTGTTTCAAAGTGCACAACCAGAAGACGGAAACAAATGCTATATCCTCACCCAATCAGGCTCGATATAAATGACATCTGCTGTTTATTAAGCATTTAGCTTACACCTTGTCAGTATAAAGCAAAACAGGCAGCTGTGTTCATAAGCATTGACAGTTCGGCTACAAATACACCTTTTCTTTGCACTGAATCATGAAGCGGTCCTGCCAGACTGCTAAGAGTGTGCAAGATCCGGCACCTGTTCCCGAATACACCGCGCATACAAAGCACTATGGGATATCATCCGATTTGACCTCATTATGCAGCGGCCCTCTAATAACCGTGTATGAACATCTGTCTCCCGAGACAGATGGCATCCTGGGAGGCCATAAAATTAGCGCTGCAACTTACCAGCCGTACCAAAGCCCCCTCATATAAAATACAGATAGGTGCGTTGCTTTTATTGGAAACCGCGGCAGCTAATTGATTCACGGGCCCAGAGAAATTAGCCGTGTTGTGCTTATTCAAGTGATTTAGAATGCTTGTCAAGCTTATTTCCCCAATACACTCATGCAAATAATAATAATCATAATAATAATGTAGCAGTGCTATCACTTACAGCAGCTGGCCCCTTTGAAACGGCTTTGTGGTTGCATTAAGCATTTGCTTTCGTATAAGATTAGGTTCTAATTTTTCTCTGCCAGTATAGAATAAGTAGTTGTTGGTGATATATTGCTGCGGTGTAGTAGGAAACCCACACAGGTAAGGTTTTTGTTTTCTGTTAAAAAAAAATAGAGCCAGTTTTACTGAGAGAAAAAAAGGGGTATTGCTTGAGAAGGCTCCATTCACATCTATGCATGCTGCTTTTGAGCGTTTCTGCCATGCTTTTTACCACAATTTGCAATTTGTGTCTTTTTTTTTACATTCATTGTATATAGCTGGTTGCTAAGAAGTGGACCGGGAAGCCGACCACTGCATCCTTAGCAATGGATGAGTCATCAGCTGTCAGCATGCTTCCCTGCTGACAGCTGAATGTAAAACAAAAATTGATGATTGAACCCCAATCTATACCAGGCATTTTGGTCTGGTATGGATTTGGAAAGGACACCCCCATGTCAAATTATTTTCTAAATATGGCGTGGGGTCCCCCCAAAATCCACACCAGAACCTTATCTGAGCATGCAGCCTGGCGGGTCAGGAAGGGTAGGGGACGAGCGAGTGCCCACAACTCCTGAACCATACCAGTCCGCATGCCCTCAACATGGCGGGGGTTGGTGCTTTGGGGAAGGGGGGCCACGAGCCCCTATCCCAAAAGCACCTTGCCCCCATGTTGATGGGGACAATGACCTCTTCCTGACAACCCTGGCTGTTGGTTGTCAGAGACTTTGGGCGTGGGGCTTATCGAAATCTGTAAGTCCTCTTTAACAAGGGGGCCCCAGATCCTACCCCCCCCCCCCTATGTGAATGGGTATCGGGTACATCGTACCCCTACTTATTCAACAAAAAAGCTGTGAAATGTAAAAAAAAGTCAAGAGTTAGTTTTAACAAGTCCTTTATTAAAAAAATACCCAACTTCTCCCATTGCCGTCTTCTCCCGGAGCTCTCTTCTCCCGCACTGCTATCTTCTTCCTGGCAGCCGCTGTCTTCTTCCTCAACGCCACTGTCTTCTTCCTCGTCACTGGCTACCTGATTAAAACAAAATAGTCTGCTCTTGTCCTAATGCTGTCTTCCTCTGTTGTGACGTCCCCCGCTGTCTGACATCTCTTATGTAGTCATGGGGAGTGGATATCCGATGGCATCACTTGGAGAGCCCGCCCCCTTGTGACGTCAGCAGCGGCGAAGAAGAAGACAGCGCCATGGGAGAAGAGAGCTCTGGGAGAAGACAGCATTAGGAGAGACGGCAGCAGGAGAAGACAGCTCGGGGAGAAGATTTTTTTAATAAAGGACTTCCAGATTCCGATAAGCCGCCCACCCACAGACCCTGATAAATACTAGCCAGGGTTGTTGGGAAGAGTCCCTTGTCCCCATCAACATGGGGGCAATGTGCTTTGGTGTTCAGGGCTGCATGCTCGCATAAGGGTCTGGTATGGAATTTGAGGGGTGTCCCACGCCATATTTATTTTACATTTTGACGGGGGGGGGGGTGTCCCCTCCAAATCCATACCAGACCAAAGGGCCTGGTATGAACTGGGGGAGGGGACCTCGTCTTTTTTTTCATTGATTTTTTTAGTCTGCAATTTTTTTTTTTTACATTGCGCTTCCAGTAAGGAAGCCCACTGACAGCTGATGACTCATCCATTGCTAAGGACACGGCAGTCAATTCACGGCAGTCGTGAATTTAAAAAGAAAAAAAAGACACAAATAGCAAAACGCAAATTGTGGCAAAATTGCGGTAAAAATGCTGTACTTGCATTTTGGATATGGGTCCATTGAAGTCTATTACATGCAAAACGCAGCATTTTGCAAGAAAAAAGTCCCTGGCCCTTTCCAAAAACACAGAGGCACAAAAATGCATTGATGTGAAAGTGTTCCATAGGAACCCGTGTGCCGTGCTGTGCTACATCCCATATTTTTGCACATGCATGTGTCATGCTCTTCCATGGTGCAGGGGGCCTGCTAAGGACTCTGATATGAAAGTGGGGAGACTGAGGACTCTGATGTGAAGGGGAAACTGAGGACTCTGATGTGAAGGGGAGACTGAAGACTCTGATGTGAAGGGGAGACTGATGTCTCTAATGTGAAGGGGAGACTGATGTCTCTGATGTGAAGGGGGGACTAAGGACTTTGATGTGAAAGGGAGAGCTGACTGATGTAGAAGGGGGTGGGCTTCTGATGAGACAGGGGGAACCCCATTTTAGTCTGGGGTGCCTTGAGATTTTGCATATGTTTTAGGGGTGTCATGACTAAAGAAAGGTTGGGAAACATTGACCTAGACCTCTGAAATGCCCAACCTGCGGCCCAAAGGCCATGTGCGGCCATTTGGTAGATGTTGTGTACTCCTTGGATCCCAGCAATCAGTAGTTTGAATGGGAATGGCAGTGGACTCTAGCAGGGGGTTTTTCTTCTGCCACAACCATCCAATTGTCCATAACATGGCTTTCTATATTACCTCCTGAAGGTCATCCTGTGGCCCCAGCACAGGTCCACCTATGAGAAGGCTGGGGCTGTGAACCACAAATCAATACTGAATAGTATTTAGGCAAAGAACGTGTCCTAGCCAGCAATAGTAGGTAATAGCGTCTCCTTTGAATGTCTCCACTACAAGCAACACATTTTCATGTCATTCCAAACAGATAATTACTGAATCAGGCGCCACTACGCTGAAGCCATTTAAATCAGATGCAAATGAAAGACAATAAGAAATGATATTATGCATTTTAAAATATGCACTCCCAGTCCAAATATGAAAATTGGATGCATCTTAATCAAAGCACAAGACCCCCCCTGATTGCCCTTTTAATTACCAGGGCTTTATTTTAATTAATCTGCATGTTCCACACCTCTCATTTGCATCTTATTAGGAAGCAGGTCGCGGGATGATACACCGCACACGTAAGAGATGAAACCCGATAGCAAGTCATTTGGCGAGGATAATTACAAGGCAGGGTATCTTAGGATATTAATACTCGTTTTATTCACTGAGAGATGATCAGACATTTATCAAACGATTTCTGGAGATATGATTAATTACGTTTTGCCAGACGTGTTCAGAGGAAAGGAGCCCCTATGATCGAAAGTCTGTAATAAGGACTGTATTTTTTTATATATATATATATATATATATATATATTTACAGTACAGACCAAAAGTTTGGACACACCTTCTCATTCCAAGTGTTTTCTTTATTTTCATGACTATGAAAATTGTAGAGTCACACTGAAGACATCAAAACTATGAATTAACACATGTGGAATTATATACATAACAAAAAAGTGTGAAACAACTGAAAATATATGTCATATTCTAGGTTCTTCAAAGTAGCCACCTTCTGCTTTGATTACTGCTTTGCACACTCTTGGCATTCTCTTGATGAGCTTCAAGAGGTAGTCACCTGAAATAGTCTTCCAACAGTCTTGAAGGAGTTCCCAGAGATGCTTAGTACTTGTTGGCCCTTTTGCCTTCACTCTGCGGTCCAGCTCACCCCAAACCATCTTGATTAGGTTCAGGTCCGGTGACTGTGGAGGCCAGGTCATCTGGCGCAGCACCCCATCACTCTCCTTCTTGGTCAAATATGTTTACATTCACTTTAACTCAAAAAAGTAAGGGGAAAATCCAACATTTTGAGTCACCAGAAAGGGGTGATCATGGGTCAATGTGATTGACCTAATATGGGCATATGGTCATATTAGGTCACCAATGGCAAGAGCATCCTCTGGTTGCAGTTTCCCTGGTCGCAGTTAATTGGGCAGGAGTGACAGTTGCCTTACGGGATTGGTCCGACTACAGCAACATCGGGGGACATTTTCCAATGAGAGCACTTGTTGCAGAAGATTTCCTTCACTTTTGAAAAGATTTTCTCTTGCTACCTCCTTAAAGATGATACTGCTATTCAAAGTTTACTATTGGTTAAAAGACACCCACTAGCTCTGTATATACCACAGAGCCGTTGGCCCTCTGCTCCTTCTCCCCCAGGTACCCTTCAGACAGGTGCGATCCTTGTTCCCATTCCATTGCAACACACAGAAATACATAATTACAGGTAGACTCCAGTCAAAAAAGCAAGTGTTGCTGACTTAGGGGGGGGGGGGACATTGATGGATAGTTTTTTGAATTTACATCCTAGTACTTGTTAGCTGCCTTGCTAGCTGCATGTCTATAGTTTCCAATGTACTTAGCTTGTGATTGGCCTTGGACCTGGATTTACGAACATGTCTCCAGAGTGTTCCAATCTCCCTGAACTCACTTAGGCGGCGTACACACGACCGAGAAACTCATCAGGCGAAACTCATCGTTCCGCCCGTCGAGTTCCTAGTTCGGTAGTCAAAAAGCTTGTCGAGCCAAATTTTCCCATTGAACAACGAGGAAATAGAGAACATGCTATCTTTTTGGCTCGACAAGTTTCCCTACGGGATGCTCGGCGAAAAGTGTACACACGACCGGTTTCCTCGGCAGAATACGTCTCCCATCGAGGTTCTTGCTGGATTCTGCCGAGAAACTCGGTCGTGTCTACGCCGCCTAACATGCATCCGAGCACATGTATGAGATTGCACAGCACAGGGTCAAGTGACGTGGAGCTGCAGTCCCACACAGAAGCAATGTAAGGGTCCTCATCAGGGGTCAAGTCCTGGGGAAAAAAGTGTGGGAACTCCCACCCAAGATCCACTCCCCCATCAAAAAAAATGATACGGTCATATGCAAAATTACTAAACCGCATGTTTTTTTGTTTTTTTCGATCCACTGTACGTTAGTAATCCTTTATGTTACTGGCTGATTCCTGTATATGGATTCATCGGGTAGTGTGCGGGTATTCCGTCACTTCCTCGATGCCGCAATGTCTCCTGTGAGTTTTTGTTTATTGTTCCCAGGAGACATTGCGGAGGTCTGCCGCGAGTTATCGCGGGATTTAGAAAGAACTTTAAGCAAGTTATTTCTAAATCCCGCGGCCAGGTTCGCCTGCCCCTGAGAGTGACTTGAGCAGGGCATCGCCGCTTAGTGAAGGATTGGCTCGGGCGGATCGGCTGCTCTCAGCTGCTCTAGTCCTGCAAAGGGAACTGCGTTCCTGCTGTGAAAAAAGTGCAGGGACGCCGTTCCCACGCGTTCCCGCAGGACTTGAGCCCTGGTCATCATACATCTGCTCAATTATGGAAAACTCAAACTAGATAAACCAATCACCAATAACCTTTCCCCCAATCTATGGGTCACCGCTCCTATCTGCAATCATCAGTGCCCTTTGCGATAGTTCATATACTGTCTGAAGGTCTTGCTGTATAGATGGAGGTCAAAACCACTTGGCAGTTTTCTCGGTTGATTGATAGCCCCCCATTATGTTTAACATTTCAGGTGTAGAGCAGTAATTAAAAGGTGAATTCTATTAAGCAGAGACTGTATAATAGGGGGAAGAGATTAATTTCTTTGGAGAATTATCACCACTGTAGAAATTAGCAGTGACATAGCAGGAAATTGGCCAGGATTACCTAATGCTCACAAGAAAGTTTCACTTAGCGTAATTATAGAGAGCTGAATGTCTGCCAGCTCTCCGCCTACCCGCTCCATAGTTAATGGCGACCACCTGGGGCACTTCCATATGGATATTGTAAAAAATAAACTGCTTTAAGGAGAAGAGCGTTGATCTAGCCAAAGCCTTTTTTTAAATTGTAAGTAGAGTGTGGAAGGGTTAAAATCTCTATTAGGTTATTATTACTCCCTGTGTCCTTGATAGGCGGAACTATTGTACTTTCTGCCCCAATTGCATAATGTCACCTGGGTTGGAAAAGATAGAAGATGTCACCAATAAGGATAAGTACACCAATACAGCAGGGTGAACATACTATTCTGCAGCTGCACAAGAGCCCCAAAGAAGATACCAAATGTGACCCGGGTGGTTGCTGGGTTCTGGATGGGGTTCACTGTCTGACTCCAGTTGTATATTAGACCAAGGAGGAGCTCAGGACATCTAAAAGACTCATTTTATTAACATGCGGGCTGTCTTTAAGGCAGGGGAAGCTGCCCTGGGCCCTGTTATTGTTTTTGGGTCCAAAGCAGGTGCCTTATACTTGCCAACTATCCTGGTTTAAATTCTCTTGTCCCATGAAGTTTTAGCCCCGTGCTGTGTCCCAATTTCTCAGTGTGAAGTGCTTCTACTAATGCTGTCTAGCTCTGCCCTATTGTTGTGTACAAATGACTCACCTGCAGACCTTGTGTTTACATGTAAATAACCGGCAAGATATGTAAATAAAGGTGGCATGTATATGTATATCATGTCCCCCTGAGGTCTTATCCATACCTCCCAACTTTAAAAAAATGGGAACTAGGGACACCTATTAGCAAAAGTATGTAGGCATAGGACACACCCCTTTAAAGGAGAATTATACATAAAAAAATATTAAATTCATCAATGCTTTTTTTTTTACCACTACTATTCCTTTAATTTGAAATTTACAAATGCAGTAACTTAGAAATTGGATGAAAGGTTTAGCACTGGGAATCACTTTTTGATAGATAAGTAGTGGATGTATTCACACTAGTGGCCAGTGTGACTGTTCCCTGTACATTAGTGGTCAGTGTAAATCCCTCCTTTCATTGGTGATTACTGTGAATGTTTCTATTACATTAGTGGTCAGTGTAAACCCCTATTACATAGGTGGTCAGTGTTGAAACTCCTCTTTATATTGGTAGTTGGTAAACAAATCAGCATTGACAATGATCACACCCTCCCCTCCCCCCAGCACTGCCACTGATCCCAGGAGTCCTACAATCCCTAGGAGTTTTAGGTCTATTTAAGGGTCCCCTCCCCTCCCCTCCCCAGTCCATGGTGTGCAGGCAGTGAGGAAATGATGTGCTATTGTAACAGCTCTGGTGAACGGGAGTGAACCACAACTGTGGTTAGTAAGGGTTTCAATGCAGGTCTGTATGTGAGAATTCAGTATTGGACCCCAGGCGTCACTCCAATCAGAACACAGGTGTTTTGGGGTTCTCTACATCATCTCTCTCTCTCTCTCACATGAAGGAATGCGTTGAGCTACTAAGTGTGGGCGCATTACAACATGCGTCCAACACCTAGCGATAAAAGATTATAATGCACGTGAAGATTCTGTATACAAGTGATTATCAGTACGGGGCCCCAGGCGTCACTCCGATCAGGAAACAGGAGTTTGGGGGTTCTCTACATCATATCACTTCAACATAAAAAAATGCATTAGGCCACTAAGGGAATAGGTATGAAATACCTTCAACCCTTAGCATAGAAAAGTTTAGGCAAACATGTTCAGTAACATAAACAAGTAACAACTTATGTCAAGCACGTAGTAAATAGGAATTATGATGGCAACTAATAGTTGCATAGGAGAGGCAAATATAGCTCAGGTAATTTGAGTATATATGTCCCTTTAAGATACTCTACAGCGGACAGCTGAAGACACACTAAGTAATCCCAGGCAGCAAAATAGTATTCAATAATCCAGATTTAAATACAGTACTTCATGAGGGCAATATTTGAAGCAGATAACTCTAAGCAGAAATAGTACTTATCCGTTTTGCATGGATGAGTGTTTTCCAGAGTATTGCAGCACTAATGGGATTCTTCTATGGAGGGTCTCCTGGTGGGGGAAGGATGGTAGCTGTAGTTTGTACGGCCGACAATAATAGAACAACATTTCTATTAACTCTGAATGCCTTTATAGGCAGGGGACAGGTGCAGTGCATAAGCACTGATTCCAGAGCAGCGATGATGTGCGGCACACTTCCGCGTTCCAAGCCGGGCGATGACGTCATCGTGCGGGTGCCATATGCGTTCCAGCGTGGAACGCATTACGGCGCTGAGAGTGCCTGTTACAGCTATAACCCTAGCAACCAATCAGTATTACTGTACTGTAATCTCTAGCAACCAATCAACAAGCAGAAATCATGTGCTGTAACCTCTAGCAACTAATCAGTGAGCCGTAACGATATGCTGTATCCTCTGGCAACCAATCGCTGCCTGATCTTTATTTATTGTATGTCTCAGAGCAGGTAGAGAGCGAAACTTCATGGGGGGCCCAAGATTTTTTTTGCCCAGGGTCCAATTAATATTAAAGACAGCCTTGCCAACATGCATTTACCTATCTAATTATGTGAATAAGGGGCCATAGTTAAAAGGGGGGTCTCAAAATACATCTTGTACATTGGCCCTTTGATGACTTAGGGCCAGATTCAGGAACACTTGCGCTGGAGTATTTCGATATGCGCCGCGTAACTGTGATGATGCGCCGTCGTTTCTATGTGCCCGTACCCACCAAACTAGATGCGCCCAATAACGGGTCATTTGCGACCGGCGGAACGTTCCGACGCCAGAGTATCGTCAGCGCTTAATTTCGCTGGGCGCATCAGTTGCGCCTATTGATTTCCCCTGCAAATATGCAAATGAGGGATTTTTCCCAATTCACGAACGGATTAGCACCATACGCTGGCTACATGCGCCGCGCGTATCTCGTCCGTCCGGCGCAAAGTTATTTCTACAAAAGGCTGCTTTATCTTTACTCCAGACGGTCACAGGTCAGCAGGAGAGCAGCTACAGCAGCGTTACCGACGATAAGAGCTAGCTGAGCACCCCCACTTGCAGGACAACACCTCTGTCCATGCTTGTCTGTCAAATTTTACAGCCATGGAGGAAGACATCATAGGTCTCCATAGCCGAGATGACGGCTGACAGCTCCTGGCCATTAAAGTTCAGCTTTCTCCTGTGTGTTTGCGGGGAACGGGAGCAGCCATCTCAGAACAAAAGTAACATCACTGCGGGGAGGGGGAGCAGGATATACTTTAGTGCCGGAATGGCGCCTCTACGGGCGCATTTAAACGCCCAATGAAAGGCATTGCGCTGACGTTTCCTGTGAAGTGGTGCCGACGGAAGTTGTGAGCATGCGCACAAGGGGGGCGAGTGGAGCCGCACTCACTGCGCATGCTCCCTGGATGATGCGCTGAACGTAAGCCTCTGCGCTGGGCTCCGCCCATCATTTACATATGATCACACCCACTTCCACTTGCGTCGGGTTACGCCAGCGCATTATCGTTACTCTGGCGCAAGTTTACGCGCAACTGCTATGTGAATTACAGGACTTGCGCTGAAAGGGTCTTCAGAGTAACGTAAATGAGAAGCGTTACTCCAGAGGAAAGATACTCTCATCTACCTGAATCTGGCCCTTAATGTTAGAACCTCCATCAGGTTGCATTGCATTACTTGTCTTGTCCTCATGATTCCCATTACCCTCATTTCTTGTCTTGGTGGCTCAGGGCAATATACTGTAGCGGGAGGGAATATTTAAAATATCTTGGGTTTTGTTAACAACTATTCAGCTCATTACTTGGGCAAAAACATTCAGTATTATAGAAGGTTTTGATATGATTTGTGACCTTTTATTAGAGTACATACCTCTATGATTTCTGCTTTATCTAATTAAAGCAACCTTTACCTGTAAAGGTTGTACGTCAGGAAAGAAGGACATAAGTGAAAAGTGTAAAAAAAATAGTTTTCTCTTTTAAAAAAAAAAAAAAAAAAGGAATATAACAAGATTTTGTCAGGGGACTGGGCTGCTGAAATAAATTTCCAAATCGGAACAGACTAATTCTTAAAGGAGGCTTCCAGTTGTTTCAAGATTCCTGTATTTGTAAGGGCCTTTGTCCAAATGTTATCATTGCATTCTTTGTATTGTTTTTATTTTAGAAACAACAGGGGTGTATTTGCAAAAAAAAAGAAAATTTGCATAGCAGTTTGCTCAGTGAAAATGTATTGTGTGTGAATGGGGCAAAAAACAAATATTGTTAGGCTATTCCCTGTGCTGGTTGAATGTTCTTCATTGATTTCAAATGAAAAATACCACATTTGGCCACTAGATGACGCAAAGTAACAATTCCTATAATACTTAGCCCCATCTAGTGGCCAAATGTAGTATTTCTTACTTTAATAATCAATAAGAAACATTTCATCAAAACAGGAAATAGCCTAACATATTTTTTTTTTTTTTTTGCCTCATTCCCACAGAACACAAGTACGTGCATTTTAACTGGGCAAATTACCATAAATTCACTCCCAACTGTACAATGCATACTGGGTATTCCAATAGGGAACTAAGGAATTGTTGGAATGCTTGCTGGCAGTCTGTGCACAACTGCCATTGGCTTGCACTGCTGTCAATCACATCCAATGATGCGGCGCGCCGGGGGCGGGGCCAAGTGATACAGTCAGTGACTATAACCGCCGGCTGTATCATAGTAAGCGCGCCCACAAGAACTAACCTTCATGGGAGAGAGCTCCCATGAAGAGGGTTAGTTCTTGCGGGGAGGAGCCGAGACAGCTGCTGAGGGACCTCAGAAGACCAGGATCTGGGCCACTGTGTGCAAAACGAGCTGCACAGTGGAGGTAAGTATAACATGTTTGTTATTTTATCTTTTTTGAAACAGGGACCTTTAGTGTCCCTTTAATCACTTAAGGACCCCTTCACGCCAATATACGTCGGCAGAATGGCACGGCTGGGTATATCCACATACCTGTACGTGACCCTTTAAGCCCAGCCATGGGGTCGCACCCGCGGGACCCGATTGCTGCCGGTGTCCCACGATCGGTCCTTCGGAGCTGAAGAACGGAGACAGGTGTGTGTAAAGATAATCTGACTTGCAGGGCGACTGGTGTGCGGAGGATCTTGAAGGGGAAACCCAGTGCAAATTTAAAAAAAAATTGCGTGAGGTTCCCCCCAGGGCGTGGGGGTTCCCCCAAAATCTATACCAGACCCTTATCCCAGCACGCCACCCGGCCGGACAGGAATGGGGATTGGGACAAGCGAGCGCCCCCCCTCCTGAACCATACCAGACTGCAGGCCCTCAACATGGGGGGGTGGGTGCTTTGGAGTAGGGGGCACTGCGCCCCCCCACCCCAAAGCACCTTGTTCCCATGTTGATGGGGACAAGGGCCTCTTCCCAACAACCCTGGCTGTTGGTTGTCAGGGTCTATGGGCAGGGGGCTTATCAGAATCTGGGAGCTCCCAGATCCCGGCCCCCCACCCTACATGAATGAGTATGGGGTACACCGTACCCCTACCCATTCAACGGGAGGAAAAGTGTCAATAAAATAAACACACAACACAGGTTTTTAAAATAATTTATTAGCCAACTCCAGGGGTCTTCTCCGCTCTCCAAGTGTCTTCTTCTGATTTCGGGGGTCTACCCCTTTCTATAATTCTAATAAAAATGTAAAAAAAAAAAAAAAAACAGCCCATCCAGAATAACACTTGCTACTGCAGCAGATACAATGTATCATTTTCCTACACAGCAGTGATCTTTGATTAGATGGGAACTCGTACCGTCGATGGCTTGCTGTTTCGCTTGGATGGTGGGTACAGTTGAAACATTTTTTTTTTTTACTTAGTAGATTAAAAGCTCACAATAAAGCACCTCCAATATCATTCCTCCCAGATCAAAGCAATTTGGGTTCTTCAATCTGTAACTGTCACAGGTCTGCTCACTCATGAAGCACACCATTAATTACAGCAACACAAAGCTGACAAACCATTTGTTTATAAGGAGCAAAATCAGATTCGAGGCGCAGAAAGTAAACCTGGATATAGCATGCTTGTGAAGATTTGTCTCTGCACCCATTCTGTTCAATCTGAGGCCCCGTACACACGACCGAGCTTCTCGGCAGAATCCAGCGAGAAGCTCGCTGGGAGACATATTCTGGCGAGAAGCTTGATCGCGTGTACACTTCCGACGAGCGTCCCATCGGGAAGCTCGTCGAGCCAAAAAAGAGAGCACGCTCTCTTTTTCCTCGTTGTTCAATGAGGATTTTGGCTCGACAAGCTTTTTCGACCGCTCAACGGGAACCTCGTCGGGCGGAACGATGGGTTTAGCCCGACGAGGTTCTCGTACGTGTGTACGCGGCCTGAGGGTATACTTTTAAGAAACTGGGTTATTAGCTCTTTGAAACTTTTTTTTACAATATATATTGTAGCAGGGTGAATGGTGCCGTGAGAGGGGCTGGTATGCGCCATACTGTCCAGGTTAGGACAGACCAAGGTCCAAGCCTGAGGCCGCGTACACACGTACGAGAACCTAATCGGGCTAAACCCATCGTTCCGCCCGACGAGGTTCCCAATGATCGGTCGAAAAGGTAATCGAGCCAAATTTCCTCATTGAACAACGAGGAAAAAGAGAGCATGCTCTCTATTTTGGCTCGACGAGCTTCCCGACGGGACGCTCGTCGAAAGCGTACACACGACCGAGAACCTCGGCAGAATATGTCTCCCAGCGAGCTTCTCGCTGGATTCTGCCGAGAAGCTTGGTCGTGTGTACAGGGCCTGAAAGACAGTTCAGGAGGGATAGAGCAGCTAGGGGACTGTGGAAAAAAAAGATGCAGAATTGAGGTACAGCCAGGGGCGGACTGACCATTGGGGCACTCGGGCACTGCCTGAGGTCCCCATGCCACGAGGGGGCCCCGTCAGGGTTTCCAGGCTCAGTAAAACCAGGAACAGTATGTAAATATCTGTGTTTTCTTACATCTGTCCCTAATATGTCCGATACCGACATGCTTTTGATGTGAAAATCCAGAGATTTTATCTACCCCGCCTCTGCACTGCCTCCTGGCGTGGGGCCCCATAATCTTCTATTGCCCGGGGGCCCCATGAGTTGTCAGTCCGCCAGAGCTGTATCCTGGCCTAGGCCAACAAGGCCCAGGCCTAGGGCAGCACCTTGCAGGGGGGCAGCACGAAAAGAGTCCCCACCGGCTTGCGCTACACTGTTAGGAAAATTAGTCTAGCTCCCCCCATAAAGCGGCCGCACTGCTTCTAGTATGCGGGCGGCCGGCATTCCGCAACTGTGGGGGGGAGGGGCTTCCAATTTTGACTGTTTTATCATCCTGGACCACAAACCTTTCTCACTGTGCTATATGTTTCTGCTGCACCATCTACTTAAAGTAGAACTATAGGCAACACTTTTACCATCCCTGCCCCATTGCAAAGATTTCCCTTCACTTCCTGCTCTATCGGCAACCAGGAAGTAAGAGGAAATCTAAGTAAATTAAGGCAATCCATTGCCCCCCCCCCCCATTGCCCTCAGAACTAGTGTCCTCACTCGAAAATTTCAGGGCGGGTCTTAAACAACACAGGGTGTGGCCGTGACAGGAAGGGGTGGGTCATATTTAAATTAGGGGGTGCACGAGTTCAGTCAGGCCTAGGGCAGTACAAAACCTAAATACACCTCTGCAGTCCGCCCCTGGGTACAGCATCTGTGCAAGAACACTTGGACCTGTTTAATGGTCAGGAGGACCACAGTGGTACTAATCTGAGTAGTAAAGCATTGGCAAGAGAGTCAGGAGGCTGAAGCCTCGTACACACGCTCGGTTTACTCGGCAAGAACCAGCAAGGAAACTGCTGGCAGAGCTTTCTTGCCGAGTACAGCGAGTGTGTGTACGAGGCTTTCGGGTTTTTCCTCAAGAAAACTGCCCAGAATCTCGACGAGAAAAATAGAGAGCCGAGAAACCCGAGCATGCGAGAAACCCGAGCGTCTGTATACTTACCTGTCGCAGTGGAAACCCGCGCATGCTCGAAATGACTTTGACGCATGCGCGGTAGCTTCCTAGGCATAGGTAGGGTGCAGCAAGATGGCAGCGACGGCATTGAATGTGACGAGTGCATGCTCATCGTACACGATGACGTCACTGCATTCTTGCCATTCAAAAGGACCGCGATTCTTTTGAAAGGAGTGTCTGTACACTCGTGTGGCAAGAGATTCTTGCCAAGAATCTCATCAGGAAAAACAATTTTTTTCTTCCTGACGAGATTCTGGCCCGTGTGTACAGGGCTTGAATGTCTTGTGTATTGAATTGATGGTGGGAAAATACTCCTGTTGGGGAATTTTGGTAGTACCATTGAGCTAAAAACCCTAATGTGTCACTGTATATATATATATATATATATATATATATATATACAGTATATCAGGGTTCACCAAACCCGGGGCGCCAGGTCGCAATTGCAACTAGAATTGGTGAAATATCCTGGGATATCCTGTGTCTCCGTGCGCCCCCACCTCCCACGCCGCGTGATTGCCAGTAATTGAGGCCGTGGCTTTGCGGCCTTCTGCAGGCCTATGCTTCCTTCTGTGATCTGCCGCCATCTTGTGGTGGCCGCTGATAAGACAAGTAAACCAGCAATGCTAATGGAGCTTCCCCTGTCTGTTTCCATTGCCATTTCCTTCTCTCTAATCAGAACCACCAAACATTATATATATTTTTTATTCTAACACCCTAGAGAATAAAATGGCGGTCGTTGCAATACTTTCTGTCACACCGTATTTGCGCAGCGGTCTTACAAGCACACTTTTGTGGGGGAAAAATACACATATTTTTTTTAAATTAAAAAATAAGACACCAGTAAAGTTAGCCCAATTTTTTTTATATTGTGAAAGATAATGTTACGCCGAGTAAATTGATACCCAACGTGTCACGCTTCAAAATTGCGTTCGCTCGTAGAATGGCGACAAACTTTTGGGTTTACATCCACTTTAACAATGGTAGTTTTCTCGCTCTTTTAATGGTAGGTTTCAAGCACCCGAGAAATTACAGAAACATTTTTCCTGGTTGCGTTGCTCATAAATGAAATAATAAACCAATCACTACAAAGAGAAGGCGCACGGTATAGATACACTCCAAGCTGGGGGGGGAGCAAAAAAGAAATAAATTGGAGCGCGTTTCATAAATACCACAAATATGATCTTTATTTTCTCTAAAGTACCTCGGGGGAAATTGGAGGGATACAATGAAAAAAAGCCCACAGACCAAGAAAGATCTCCCCTCGGCGCCGGGACCAGCGTTGTGCCGGCTGCCTTGAGCGCGTGTTTATGAATGGGATATCCCAGAGTTCACCTGTGGAAATGGCACGTTTATTAATTGCCTGGTTTCCCTCAGCTTGTGCTAATATGACTAATAAAATGGTGACTGTCTGCAGCCAACGAGTCCTCCCATTCGCTGCCGTTGCCAGTCGATACCGGAGTATGTTTAACCTTCCATTAACCTTGCGTTGAAAAATCTAGAAGCCAATACTTTCGGCGTTATGAAGATGGGTTTAGTATGAAGGAGACAGGCCTGTGCGGTTTAATAGCTTCCGTGGGGAGTTGTAAATTAAACGTCTCTCCTCGGAAATTTCATGGCTGTCTCGCACATTCGTTTTCGTGAGTACGCGGAAAGCACCTCGCAAAAGGTAAATCGATGCTCTGTGCTTTGTCGCAGCACGTTCGGTGCGGCCCATGTGTGTTTTCGTGACTATTACGTCTGGCTGTTTCAAGGGCCACATTGCACCGAGTTTATTCTGCAGGAGCGTCTGTAACCCCAGGATGCTTTGGTTATAGGTATAAGAGGCAGCTGCCTAAAGACCACTGGTCTAGGAGGCTCACCATCTCCAAGACTGATTGTAGCCCTGGATGAGCCGCCATTAATCCAAGACACCTGGTTCTGTAGGTCATAAAAAGTATTTGAGCCTGTAGCCCAGTGGTCTCCAGACTAAAGCCCTGGGGCCGGATGCAGCCCTTTGCTTGCCTTTATCTGGCCCTTGGGGTACTTTTCCTCCCACTGATATCAGGCACTGTTCCTCCCACTAATACCAATGATGGGGCACCATTTCTACCACTGACACCATTAATGGGGCACTTTCCTCCCCCCACTGACACCGACAATGGGGCACTATTCTTCCCACTGACACTAATGATGGGGCACAATTCTTCCCACTGACAGCAATCATGGGGCACTATTTCCCCCACTGATACCAATGATGGGGAAATATTCCTCCCACTAACACCAATGATGGGGCACTATTATTCCCACTGACACCAATGATGAGAAACGATTCCTCTCACTGACACCAATGTTGATGCACTATTCCTCCCAGTGACACCAATCATGGGGCACTATTTCTCCCACTGATAGGGAAATATTCCTCCCACTAAAACCAATGATGGGGCATTATTCCTCACACTGACACCGACAATGGGACACTATTCCCCCACCTGACACCAATGATGGAGCACTATTCCTCCCACTGACACCAATGATGGGGCACTATTCTTCCCACTGACACTTATGATGGGGCACTATTCCTCCAACTGACACCAATGATGAAGCACAATTCCTTCCAGTGACACCAGTGATGGGGCACTATTTCTCCCACTGACAACAATGATGGGGCAATGTTCCTCCAACTGACACCAATCATAGAGCAATATTCCTCCCAATAACACCAATGATGGGGCATTATTTCTCCCACTGACACCAACAATGGGGCACTATTCCTCCCACTAACACCATTGTTGGGGCATTGTTTACCCCCATTAACTCCAGTGAATACTCACACTGGCCACAATCCAGCCCCCATAAAGTCTGAAGGACAGTAAACTGGCTCTTTGTTTAGAAAGTTTGGAGTCCCCTATCCAAATTATCCAAAAATAAATCAACAAAAACAACACCCCTAGACTGGTCATTGGAGAAATATGTGAGCGAGCCTGTTTGCCTGGCTGTAGGGTGAAGGTTTGGGGGAAGACCTGGACAGTATTCCTGTGGCTCCTGCAGGAGTAGCGCTACACTATCTCTATTGTCACATTTGTATTTATACAAGCATTTAATGCACTGTGCGTCTATGAAATAGGATTCCCAGAGCACTATGGGTTTCCCAAACAGAGCTGGGTAAAACCACCGCTTTGCAAATTGGCCTCTGAGTACAAACCCCTCTTAAAATTGGGAGGCAAAGAGAAGGTTGTTGTAATATTAATATATATGTGTAGGTATGTATGGCACAATATATTGTATTACATTACCATATTGACCAGGAATTCAGTTGAACTGTCCAAGCCAGCTGAATTCTAACATATCAAAGGTACAGAAGACCCTTCGATGTGTTAATCGTATGCAAGACTACCTAGGTGGGGGTGAGGTATGGCCTGTTAACCTCAAAGGGTACATTGTTTACTTACGTAAGGAAGTATTTATTGATGGTAATTAGACTTGAGACGGTATTCATTCATGGGAAACATTTGGTTGACCCCCCCTCCAGTGTGAGACCATTATTTGAGACATTCAAGCTAGCATTCAGTCAGTCTTGTCACTCTGTATGAATATGACACAGGTCTAGAATCTAAATCTAGGAAGAGATGGGGGGCTCGATCCACAAAGAACTGCCTAACTTAGAGCGGAAGGTTCCTTATCCACAAAGAATTTGCGCCGTAAGTTACGACGGCGTAGTGTAATTGTGTCGGCGTAAGCCCGCGCAATTCAAATGTCTCAGATGTGGGCGTGATTTATGTTAAATCATCGTGATCCCACATAAATGACGTTTTTTTGAACGGCGCATGCGCCGTCCGTGGAGGTATCCCAGTGCGCATGCGCAAATTCACGTCGCTTACGCAAATCCCTATTCGTGAACGTTTTGCGCAAATGACGGAAAATTCGATGCTGGCCCGACGTCCATACTTAACATTGCGTACGCCTATACATACCAGGAGTAACTTTACGCCGGAAAACGCCTTACGCAAACGACGTAAAAAAATGCGCCGGCCGCACGTACGTTCGTGGATCGGTGTATCTAGGTCATTTGCATATTCTAATCGACGGAAGCGCCTCTAGCGGGCAGCGTAAATATGCAACTAAGAAACGACGGCGTAATAGACTTACGTCAGTAGTATCTTAGCAAAATTCCGGCGTATCTTGTTTTGTGGATACAAAACAAAGATACGCCGGCGCAGATTTGAAATTATGGCGGCGTATCTGGAGATACGCCGCCGTATAGTTTTGTGGATCTGGCCCGGGATTCGGAATTATATACTCTGTTGGATTTGTATCATCTGTGGAATTTGGACTTTGTTCTGTATTGGAAGTCGAATAAATGCACTCTCTGGAGAACTTGGGTATTGCTGCGGAACATAATTTATAGTCATCATCCTAATACCTAAATATCAATTATCTAACCGGACTACACTGACTTCACTACAGAGGTCACCCCTCTATCTCACTTACTTGTGTGTACATTTTGAATTCAGCTACTGAGCTCTGTAAACAACTGGTCCTTTCAACAGAGGAACTAACAATATTCTAGAACACATTGCCCTTTTTTTGATATTGCATTTGTCATTTTACTTTCTGGCCTCGTCTCTGTATTTGTTTTTGTTTTTTTGTTTTTTTGGTTGTTCTTTTGTTATTTTGATAAACCTCAATAAAATATATATAATATAAGACAAAAATAAAATGTATGCTCTATTTTACTTTTTTTCTGAAAATATTATGGATTTATTTGTATTTTCATTGTTCAGATTGTAGTGTTAAAACAACTCATACGGAATTATACCATAAAATAATTCAGCTCTGGGCTTGTGTCAAAAGGACGTTATATTAATGTACAATTGTTCTTAATCTGTTACAGATCGCTGGTGCGCCAGCAATGATGAAGTTGTTGTGGCTTCATCTGCTGGTGACCATTTATGCCCCTTTGGCATTGTGTACCAAGGAAAACCCACGGCAGGAGAGACAGCAAGTGATGCACCACAACCGCGTAAAAAGAGGCTGGATATGGAAGGAAATGTCCACTCCGGAGGGGCAAACGCGATTTCCCTACCGCATCGGAACGGTGAGATATAAAAATGAAATATTTAAAGACTTTTTAACCACTTGCTTACTGGGCACATAAACCCCCTTCGTGCCCAGGGGAAATTTCAGCTTCCGGCTCTGCGTCGACATTTGCGCGGTCGTGCGACGTGGCTCCCAAACAAAATTGACGTCCTTTTTTCCCCACAAATAGAGCTTTATTTTGGTGGTATTTGATCACCTCTGCAGTTTTTATTTTTTGCACTATAAACAAAAAAAGAGCGACAATTTAAAAAAAATATATTTTTTTTTTACTTGTTGCTATAATACATATCCCAAATATATATATATTTTTTTTCTTCAGTTAAGTCCTATACGTATTTTTGTAAAAAAAAAAAATCGCAATAAGCGACTGGTTTGCGCAAAAGTTATAGCGCCTACAAAATGGGGAACAGAATTATGATTTTTTTTTATAATTTTTTTTTTTACTAGTAATGGCGGCGATCTGCGATTTTTATTGGGACTGCGATATTGCGGCGGACATATCGGACACTTTTGACACAAATTTGGGACCATTCACATTTATACAGTGATCAGTGCTATAAAATGCACTAATTACTGTATAAATGTGACTGGCAGTGAAGGGGTTAACACTAGGGGGTGAGGAAGGGGTTAAGTGTGTATCCTGGGTGTGTTCTAACTGTGTGGGGGGAGCGGGGTGACTGGGGGAGGTAACCGATGCTGTGTCCCTATGTACAAGGGACACAGATCGGTCTCCTCTCCTCTGACAGCACATGGAGCTCTGTGTTTACACACAGAGCTCCACGTCCCTGCTGTCATCTGCTTGTGTTCCCACCGATCGCGTGTACCCAGCGACATCACGGCCGCCAGGTACACGCATCGGCTCTTCAGCTATGCGCCGGGACAGTGTTTACCCGCTTCGCGCCACCCAGTGGCGCGCGCGGGTAATGCACTATAAATGACGTCCAAAGACGTCAACTTGGCACTTGAGAGCCGCGCTGTGGACGTCTTTTGTCTATAGCGCGGATCTCAAGTAGTTAAGGACCATCACACGACTTTTTACATCGTCAGAATGGCACGGACAGGCATAGGTACATACAGGTACGTCCCCGTTAAGATGCCTCCGTGATTGCCGCCATTAGTAGTAAAAAATAAATTATTACTAAAAATGTCATAAAACTATCCCTTATTTTGTAGACGCTATAACTTGGGCACAAATCGATAAGTAAACGCTTATTGCGATCTTTTTTACCAAAAATATGTAGAAGAATAGGTATCGACCTAAACTGAGGAAAACATTTTTTTTTATATATATTTTTGGGGGGATATTTATTACAGCAAAAAGTAAAAAAGCGCGGAGATGCTTGTTTACATCAGCATCTCCCCATTCTTCCTCACCGTGAGATGATTGCGGGTATCCCCGCGGTGATCGAGTCTGCGGGACCTGCAGGCGGACGGCGGGCTGGCACGTCCACAATGCCGCTTCTTTAAAGGGAACGTATATATTACCAATCAAAATTGTCTCACTGGCAGCCCTGTCACTGCCAGTGAGTGTCCATTAGCAAACCCAGCAGTTTCCCTAGAAAAAAGCCCTGGCTGGCACCGGGGGGTATTAGGGTGTGCCCAGGCACATCCGGCACACCCCGTGCGCACGCCTATGTATATGTCCTTCTGCCCAGGAGTGCCATTCTGTCGACGTATAAGTGCGTACGGCTGTCCGCAAGTGGTTAAAGGGGTTGTGAAGGTTTGTTTTTTATTTGCTAAATAGGTTCCTTTAAGCTAGTGCATTGTTGGTTCACTTACCTTTTCCTTCAATTTCCCTTCTAAATGTTTTTTCTTTGTCTGAATTTTTCACTTCCTGTTCCTGTTCAGTAAGCTTGCCCCCATCATAGCTGGGGGGGGTTAGTCCGTGTGCTCGCCCCCTCCCTTGGGACTACATCCCTTTGGGGAGAAGCTGTGAACTGCAAATTTTTTATACATGGATCTCTAAAAGCCCTGTACACACAGACTGATGGACTGTTTTCATCGGTCAAACCGATCGTGTGTGGGTCCCAATGGTTTGTTTTCCATCGGTCAAAAAAAAAATAGAACATGTTTTAAATTTTTCTTATGGGTAAAAAAACGATCGTCTGTGTGGAAGTCCATTGGTCAAAAATCCATGCATGCTCAGAATCAAGTTGACGCATGCTCGGAAGCATTGAACTTCAGTTTTCTCAGCACGGCATAGTGTTTTACGTCACCCCGTTTGGACACGATCGGATTTTTGACCGATGGTGTGTAGGCAAGACTGATGAAAGCTTCATCCAATTTCCGACAAAAAAAATCCATCGGATTAGATTCCATCAGATATCCGATCGTGTGTACGAGGCTTAAAAATCCGGGATAATTGCTGCATGACAAATAATACCTATGTCTAGCATTTATAGTAAAACCATTTTTCAAACTTGTTTTTATGTTTTACAGCTGAGATCTGATAGGCAAAATGGCAAGTATGTCCTTCAGGGAGAATATGCCGACACCATCTTTAGGGTTGACGAGTTATCAGGGGACATCCATGGATGGAAAACACTGGATCGTGAGACGAAGGCAACATATAATCTAACAGCTCTGCTAGTAGACAAAAGTACCATGAAAACCCTGGAACCTCCGGAGGTGTTTGTTATAAGAGTCATCGATATTAATGACAATGCTCCTGTTTTCAAGAAAGAGTCATACAATGCATCAGTCCCAGAAATGTCCAGACATGGTATGTATTAACTAAGAACGTTTAGGGGCCCATTCGCAATTAAGCATTCTGTTGCAGTGAGATAAGTGTTGTATGAGTATTGAAAAAATGCGCTGGAAGCTTGTTGTTTGCACCAATAGCTTTTCTTTTATGGAGGATTATAAAGCATGTCTTAACAGTATAAGAAATATGAAACAGGAAAAAGAAGGATACAACTACATACACTGAGAGAGATAACACTTCCTTACATTACCATAGATACACCCTACAGTGCCACCTGCTGGATAAAAAGGTATAATGCATACAGTATATAGTTCACAGTATAGAAAGCTATCTGCTGTTGTTCTTCCAACAATAACAAGCGTTATGGCATGGGTTAACATGCATTGCGTTAAGGAGTGTGTCTATAGGAGTGTTTTACCATTCTTCCATAAGCACATTTGTGAGGTCAGGCACTCATGTGCCTTGCTTTGTACACTGGTGCTCAGTCATGTTGGAACAGGAAGGGGCCATCCCCAAACTGTTCCCACAAAGTTGGGAGCATGAAATTGTCCAAATTGTCTTGGTATGCTAATGTCTTAAGAGTTCCCTTCATTGAAACTAAGGGGCCAAGCCCAACCCCTGAAAAACAACCCCACACCATAATCCCACTTCTACCAAATGATTTGGACCAGTTCACAAAACAAGGTCCATAAAGACATGGATGAGCGAGTTTGGGGTGGAGGAACTTGACTGGCTGCACAGAGTCCTGACCCTAACCTGATAGAACACCTTTGGGATGAATTACACCATGTACACACGATCATAAATTCTAACAAGAAAAGTCTGATGTGAGCTTTTGATTGTAAATTCCAACCATGTGTAGGCTCCACCGGACTTTTGCTGTCAAAATTTTCACCAACAAAAAATTAAGAGCAGGTTCTCTTTTTTTCCAACGGAAAATCCGCTCGTCTGTATGCAATTCCGACGCGCAAAAAAACACGCATGCTCAGAATCAAGCAGAAGAGCCGAACTGCCTATTGAACTTCATTAATCTCGACTCGTCATATGTCTTGTACGTCACCGCGTTCTTGACGTTCGGAATTTCCGACAAGATTTGTGTGACCGTGTGTATGCAACACAAGTTTGAGCCAACATTCCACCATTTTCTTGTCGGAATTTCCAATCATCTGTATGCGGCATTTAAGCGGAGACTGGCTGGCTTTCTCATCCAACATCAGTACCTGGCTTTACAAATGCACCTCTGGAAGAATGGTCAAACATTCCCATAGACACTTCTAAACCTTGTGGACAGCCTTCCCAGAAGAGATGAAGCTGTTATAGCTGCAAAGGGCGGAGCCAACTCAATACTGAGCCCTACGGACTAAGACTGGGAGGCCATTAAAGTTCATGTGAGTGGAAAAAAGGCAGGTGTCCCAATACTTTTGACAGTATAGTGTATGTGTGGGCTCACAAACATAACTAGATATTAGGGTTGTCCCGATACCGATACCAGTATCGGTATCGGGACCGATACCGAGTATTTGCGGGAGTACTTGTACTCGCGCAAATACCCCCGATACCAGAATAGAATACTCGCCCCTCTCTCCCCCCTCCCCGCCGCTGCTGCCGCTGCCGCCGACGCACCGCACCATCGCCGCATCCCCGCCGCTTAGTTAATACAGGCGGGGGAGATAACAGCTTTCATTTGAATAGCTGTATCGTTTCCCGCGGCGCCGCACATAGACACTCCCCCTTGCTCGTGATTGGACAGATCCCGAGCAAGGGGGAGTGTCTATATGCGGCGCGGCAGGAAACGATACAGCTATTCAAATGAAAGCTGTTATCTCCCCCGCCTGTATTAACTAAGCGGCGGCAGCGGCGATTCTGCACCTAGGTATGTTTACTTGCTGCATATATGTGGGTGACATAGCTGCATATATAGGGGTGACATAGCTGCATATATGGGGGTGACATAGCTGCATATATGTGGGTGACATAGCTGCATATATAGGGGTGACATAGCTGCATATATGGGGGTGACATAGCTGCATATATGTGGATGACATAGCTGCATATATGGGGGTGACATAGCTGCATATATGGGGGTGACATAGCTGCATATATGGGGGTGACATGGCTGCATATATGGGGGTGACATGGCTGCATATATGGGGGTGACATGGCTGCATATATGGAGGTGACATGGCTGCATATATGGGGGTGACATGGCTGCATATTTGGGGGTGACATAGCTGCATATATGGGGGTGACATGGCTGCATATATGGGGGTGACATGGCTGCATATATGGGGGATATGGAGGTGACATAGCTGCATATATGTGGGTGACATGGCTGCATATGTGTGGGGACATGGCTGCATTTGTGGGGGGACATGGCTGCATTTGTGGGGGGACATGGCTGCATTTGTGGGGGACATGGCTGCATTTGTGGACACATTTGAAAAAAAAAAGTATCGGTACTTGTACTCGGTCCTAAAAAAGTGGTATCGGGACAACCCTACTAGATATCTTACCAGCAGAATTCAAGTTCACACAATTGTCAGATGGTTTTGCCCTCCAGCTTCAGCTATAAAGTGTAATATCAGTTTGGAGTGGACTGATCCTTTAAGATTCTAGCACATTGCTGTCATTATTATATATTGTTAAGCTACCAGCATAGACACCTTTGCTAAGTCTCATTACTTGTTTTAGGTACCCTTGTGACAGTGGTCACTGCAGAGGATGCTGATGACCCCACTATGTCTGGAAATGCCATCGTACAATACACAATAATTCAAGGACAAGACAAATTCTCGATTGATAAAGATAGTGGTGAGTAGTCAAAGAACTGTGATTGTAAGATTATGACCCCAACACCCCCCCGTTTGGTTCGCACCAGAACCTTCGAACGGACCAAACGTTCGCGTGAACATTTAGAACCCCATTGAAGTCTATGGGACTCGAACTTTCAAATTCAAAAGTGCTAATTTTAAAGTCTAATATGCAAGTTATTGTCGGAAAACGGGTTTGGGGACCCGGGTCTTGCCCCAGGGAACATGTATCAATGGAAAAAAAAGTTCGAAAAACGGTAGTTTTTTTTCTGGAGCAGTGATTTTAATGAAGCTTAACCACTTAAGGACCGCCTCCTGCACATATACGTCGGCAGAATGGCACGGCTGGGCAGATCCACGTACAGGTACATCCTGGGTCACGCGCTCCCGTGACCCGGTCCGAAGCTCCGGGACCAAGACCACGGGACTCGCGGACCCGATCGTCGCCGGAGTGCGTGTGCATCGATCGCGTCATCCCTACTATAGGGGGGACACGATCGATGACGTCACACACCCCTACAGTTGTAAAAACACATTAGAGAACACATAACCCCATCAGCGCCCCCCTGTGGTTAACTCCCAAACTGCAACTGTCATTTCCACAATAAACAATGCAATTTAAATGCATTTTTTGCTGTGAAAATTGTCCCAAAAATGTGTCAAAATTGTCTGAAGTGTCCGCCATAATGTCGCAGTCATGAAAAAAATCGCTGATCGCCGTCATTAGTAGTAAAAAAATAAAAATAATAAAAATGCAATAAAACTATCCCCAATTTTGTAAACGCTATAAATTTCGCGCAAACCAACCGATAAACGCTTATTCCGATTTTTTTTTACCAAAAATAGGTAGAAGAATACGTATCGGCCTAAACTGAGGAATTTTTTTTTTTATATATATATATTTTTGGGGGATATTTATTATAGCAAAAAGTAAAAAACATTGCATTTTTTTCAAAATTGTCGCTCTATTTTTGTTTATAGCGCAAAAAATAAAAACTGCAGAGGTGATCAAATACCACCAAAAGAAAGCTCTATTTGTGGGAAATAAGGACGCCAATTTTGTTTGGGAGCCACATCGCACGACCGCGCAATTGTCAGTTTTATTTTTATAAGTGTATTTTGTGCGTGTACTCGAGAGAGGAGCCGGACTGCAGGAGTTGGAAAGGCCTCCCCCAGAGGCAATCTGCCATCTTTCTCCATGCCCCCGGGTGGCAATGGGACTCCCCTATGAGAGAGTGAGAGGATCTAGCCCACTCAGCCATCCCTGTTAGTCATTCGCCTCTCTTTTTTTAGAGACCGCGTGACCAAAGTGCGTGCATGTTAACCCAATTTCGAGTGCGTGTAAGTGTGGTGGTTTTTGTGGGAGGGGGTGGGCGTACTAAGCGCAGGCTTACCTCGCATAGCGCACCCACCGGGAGCCGGGCTGAGACCACCAAACTCAAATTCACATGCAGCCGAGACCGGGATCCGAACCCTTAGCTGCAGAGGTGAACGGCTTGTCAGCGCAGTGCCAATCGCATTGAGCCACCGCAGCTCCTTACAATTGTCAGTTAACCTCCCTGGCGGTATGATTCTGTCTGGAATTACGTACCAAAAGCGGTACAATTATTTTGCATGGAAATTCTGCGTTTTATACTGTAGGCCTGAAATTTTTAGGAATAACTCACTTAAATTTGTCCAAACCAGAGTCTAGTAGACATCCCGGGTATGATAAAGTTTGAAACACAAAATCATAAAATTATAATATAATAAATAACTATAAATAATTATAACAAATAATAATGTAATTATAATAAAAATTATTCACTAATGTAATCAATCAAAATCACTGAAATATGCTCAGTTGCAGAATTGTCACTGTCATTACTTTTATTTTTTTATGACGAATTTCCCCACAAATCGCTATCGCTCAATTCTGCAAGTGATTATAATTTATTATCGCTGTTTTCTAGCTGCTCTAAAATCACTTTTGACATAAAGGGACACTTTTAGTTGCTATGGACAATCTACAGTTTGCAGGCACAAAAAAAATGTTTTTATTATATAAAAGAACATGCAGGGCACTGGGCAGACCACTAGGGACAGGGGGGTGTGTACTTTTTACATACAGTACTGTAATCTATAAGATTACAGTATTCTGTATGTAATGTGTTTGTTTACTTTTTTGAATTTGCCGCCGGTCTCCGCCCCCGTGCGCCGGTACGTCGCAGGGAACGGAGATCGGCGGCGTGCGGGCACTGTGTGAGTCGAATGGAGGACGCCACTCGCTCACACAGCGTGGATGCATCGCTGGATCCAGGGACAAGGTAAGTACAGTAGCCCGCCTGGATATAAGGTAAGCCAGCGCGCGCTGCAGGCTCTGCATATTGACCCCGAGCGCGACTCGGGGATATCGATATTTACATGAGAAATCCAACCCGAGTTGCGCTCGGGGATACCGGCAGGGGGGTTAAAGCGACACAGTGCCAATTTGCAAAAAGGGGCCTGATCCTTTAGCTGCATTTTGGTCCGGGGCTTAAGTGGTTAAAGTGAAAAAAAATGAAAAATTCCTTTAAATATCATACCTGCTGGGTGTCTATAGTATGCCTGTGAGGTGGCACATGTTTAGAACTGTCCCTGCACAACATGAGATTACTATAAGAAAAAAGTAATTAAAAATTGCTTGCGGCTTTAATGTAATGTCTGCAATATGGATGAAAATCATTGAGAAAAATAGCACAGACAGTACACACACCACGTAGCTTTAGGTGCACACTGCAGAGGATACAGACAGTGCACCATGTGAAAGTACTTGCAGCAATATCCTCTGCCTGTAGTATTAATATGAGCAGATCCCTGACTAGGAATAAATATGAGAAACACCAGCTTTACATTAGGTGCACAATGTGCAGAGGACACGGTTAGTACACACACCACGTAGCTTTATGGTGCAAATTGCAGAGAACAGTCAGTACACCACGTGAGAATACTGCAGCTAGCACAATCAACTGCCTGCCTGTCAGTAAATTAGGAAGAGCGGATCTAGCTAAACTCAATACAGTGTATAAATATATGTACAACACCTGACTGCATATATATCCTCTACAAACTGTAACTCTAACTGACTAGCCTGCCTGCACTATCTACCTGCAATAAATGACACTCTCTCTCTGTCTCTCTCTGTCTTAACCACCGCAACACACTACACGAGGCCGACTTGCAGGCGCCCTTTTATACTGTGGGGAGTGTACTAAAACCCCTGAGCCATAATTGGCCAAGTCAACCTGGCTTTGGCCAATTATGGCTCTCTGTTTTTTGCAAGCTGTGATTGGCCAAGCATGCGGGTCATAGTGCATGCTTGGCCAATCATCAGCCAGCAATTCACTGCGATGCCGCAGTGAATTATGGGCCATGATAGCGATGTTCGACTCAAACACAAGGCTCATCCCTAGTACTGAGTTATAGAAATGACTTCCTCTACTGTACAGCCTTGTGTATACTGTTCAAGGACAGGAATGATATATACTGCACATGGAGTATATTCGAAGACTTATATAATAGGTGCAGAGAGCAATGATGTGTGGATTACTAAAGCACCAAATCAGAGATTAACTTTTGTTAAATAACAGCAGACAGAGTTAATGAAAGATGTTTTTGGATTGGTTGCTCTAGGATTCCATATGAAACATATTAACAAAGTGAATCTATTGACGAAAGTTTTTTGTTCTTAATTTTGGATAAATCTCTGTTGGGTTTTCCTTTTTGTTTGCTGTCTGTGTCCCATTGGGGAGATTTTGTATGTCCCATATGTCACACCATAGAAACAACAGGAAATAAGGGGAAATCTCTCCCCAGTTTTCCAGTAATGGTGCCTACTACAGTGTTTTCTGGCTTCCACTGGTATGGCACATACACACTTACATAGATTTAAGCTGGGCTAATGTAAAAATTGCCATAACGTTGCATATAAATATCATGGCCTGTGACACCATCATCATGGGAGGATTCACGTAACATCATATTGCATTTTTTCCTCACCTGTAGGGTACATTTATACAGCGGTTGCTAATCTGGACAGAGAGGAGCAAGCGACCTATGAAATCATAGTGCAGGCCAGAGACAGCCCTGGCCAAATGGGAGGTTTATCAAGTACAGCCACGGTAACCATTCATTTGAAGGACATCAATGACAACTTTCCAACGTTCACACAAGGTATGCATAATTATATATATACAGTGGGTAAAATAATTCAGGATTCAGGGACAGCCCTGCTGGGCGGCCGCAAAAAGGCTGGGAGAGCGGTGCAGGCTTCAGGAACAGCCCAGGATTCGGTGACCCCTGGCAAATCATCATTCGACCCCTGAGGAGGTCCCCACGCCCAGGTTGAGAGCCACTGCTCTAATTACTCACAAGGAAGTTAAAGCTTTAACTTTGCATATTTCTATTGAGTATACTACATCTAGTGTTGAGTCAATAATTTTTTCTCCACAGATAAGTTTACTTTCGATGTTCCTGAAGATCGGAGAGTGGGGGATGTGATTGGAAAACTTTCAGTAATAGACATTGATGAACCTCAAAACAGGAACACAAAGTACAATTTCTTAAAACAAATGTATGAAGCGTGGTTTCATATAAAGCCCAACCCACAGACCAACGAAGGACTGGTCATTCTAAAAAAGGTACGAAAAATTCTCAAAAAAGTTTTTAAAACGTTAGTGGGTTTTTCACAATGATATGTGAACTATGAATACGTTTTATTGTGTCTGTATATTTTATGAAAAATGGGTGGTAGGGGGCACAGAGATACAATTATAGTCATTCACGAGGCTCAGTAACCACTAGCGCCCCCTACCACCCATTTGTCAAATTGCACTAGTGAATTCCTACTTTAGTTTAGGGGTAGTAGCGATTCATTTATTTTTGATAATATTATTTAGCTGTAAGTATACACATTTGTAATAATATATACAGTACAGACCAAAAGTTTGGACACACCTTCTCATTCAAATTCTTTATTTTCATGACTATGAAAATTGTAGAGTCACACTGAAGGCATCAAAACCATGAATTAACACATGTGGAATTATATACATAACAAAAAAGTGTGAAACAACTGAAAATATGTCATATTCTAGGTTCTTCAAAGTAGCCACCTTTTGCTTTGATTACTGCTTTGCACACTCTTGGCATTCTCTTGATGAGCTTCAAGAGGTAGTCACCTGAAATGGTTTTCACTTCACAGGTGTGCCCTGTCAGGTTTACAGTAATAAGTGTGATTTCTTGCCTTATAAATGGAGTTGGGACCATCAGTTGTGTTGTGCAGAAGTCAGATGGATACACAGCTGATAGTCCTACCGAATAGACTGTTAGAATTTGTATTATGGCAAGAAAAAAGCAGCTAAGTACAGGAAAACGAGTGGCCATCATTACTTTAAGAAATGAAGGTCAGTCAGTCCGAAAAATTGGGAAAACGTTGAAAGTGTCCCCAAGTGCATTCACAAAAACCATCAAGCGCTACAAAGAAACTGGCTCACATGCGGACCACCCCAGGAAAGGAAGACCAAGAGTCACCTCTGCTGCGGAGGATAAGTTCATCCGAGTCACCAGCCTCAGAAATCGCAGGTTAACAGCAGCTCAGATTAGAGACCAGGTCAATGGCACACAGAGTTCTAGCAGCAGACACATCTCTGGAACAACTGATAAGAGAAGACTGTGTGAATCAGGCCTTCATGGTAGATTATCTGCTAGGAAACCACTGCTAAAGAAAGGCAACAAGCAGAAGAGACTTGTTTGGGCTAAAGAACACAAGGAATGGATATTAGACCAGTGGAAATCTGTGCTTTGGTCTGATGAGTCCAAATGAATAAATCAAATATAGCTGGGACCCCAAAGGTAACCCAGAAATAATTTGGAAAAGGGGAGTGGGCGGGTGGACTATAGCGGTACTAGGTACAAGAAGGTACAAGGGAACATGAAGTAAGGTAAAAAATTACATTTGTTTATTATAATAATGGGCAAGTTGGACACACGTTATTAGATCATAAAAAACAAACAAACAGAAACAGTATTAAAAATGTGACACAGTGCATGCCAAACCAGGTCACCGAGGTGTTAAATCAACCTGATGAGTCCAAACTTGAGATCTTTGGTTCCAACCACTGTGTCTTTGTGTGCGGCAGAAAAGGTGAACGGATGGACTCTACATGCCTGGTTCCCACTGTGAAGCATGGAGGAGGAGGTGTGATGGTGTGGGGGTGCTTTGCTGGTGACACTGTTGGGGATTTATTCAAAATCGAAGGCATACTGAACCAGCATGGCTACCACAGCATCTCGCAGCGGCATGCTATTCCATCCGGTTTGCGTTTAGTTGGACCATCATTTATTTTTCAACAGGACAATGACCCCAAACACACCTCCAGGCTGTGTAAGGGCTATTTGACCAAGAAGGAGAGTGATGGGGTGCTGCGCCAGATGACCTGGCCTCCACAGTCACCGGACCTGAACCCAATCGAGATGGTTTGGGGTAGCTGGACTGCAGAGTGAAGGCAAAAGGGCCAACAAGTGCTAAGCATCTCTGGGAACTCTTTCAAGACTGTTGGAAGACCATTTCAGGTGACTACCTCTTGAAGCTCATCAGGAGAATGCCAAGAGTGTGCAAAGCAGTAATCGAAGCAAAAGAAACCTAGAATATGACATATATTTTCAGTTGTTTCACACTTTTTTGTTTTGTATATAATTCCACATGTGTTAATTCATAGTTTTGATGCCTTCAGTGTGAATCTACAATTTTCAAAGTCATAAAAATAAAGAAAACTCTTTGAATGAGAAGGTGTGTCCAAACTTTTGGTCTGTACTGTATATAGTGCAAGGTAATTTTATATTTCACTCTGTATATCTTATGACTAATAAATCATCTTTAAAGTTGACTTGAACTCAAAAAGTTAAGATTTGTTGTGTTATATGGAAAATGTAATAATGTGTAACGCCTGTGTACTTTATGATACCGGTGCAAGTTAAATTTAAGGTTAGATCAGAGTGTAGTTAAACTCTGATCCAGATTGTTAAGTGCAAAACAGGGTCTCTGTCTCAGCTTGGCTGTGCTGTGGGCTATTCTGTTGCGCTGGGGTGTTCTTCCAACCCCGGTGCTGCAGGTGGCAGCAGTGAAGTCAAGGTTTGGGTGCTCTTTCCCAGCAGCCAATCAGGGAGGTTTTACCTCGCTGTGCATGCTGGGGAGGGGAATTTATAAAGGCAGACGCCATTGGTTCTGGGTCTTCTTCTCCGAGTGTTGCACCCACCTTTAGGGTGACCACATCATGGTGCCCCGGCGTTATGGCCTACCTGGCCAGGGCGTGCGTGCGTGCCACGCGGTGTTCCTGGTTTTGGGACCATGTTGGCCCGGAGCATCTGAACAGCGATGGGGACCCAGTGAGTGACTGTTACCATTAACATGCATTACCTAGGCACTGTACCCTGAGCCCCATAGCTTTATATCTACAGTATGACACTGTCTAAGGCATACCTCCCAACTTTTTGAGATAGAAATGAGGAGCCTCTATTAGAAAAAGTATGTAGACATAAGACACACATCCTGCCACGCCCCTTAAAGTGGTTGTATACCCGCTGACACATTTTTTTTTTTATAGGTTTTTCTCCACAGTCACACTCTTGATGGGTTGCAAAATCTTTCCAGGCAGGTTTGGCATGTTCTGTTTGTATAATGTACAGTGCCTTGCAAAAGTATTCGGCCCATTTGAACTTTGCGACCTTTTGCCACATTTCAGGCTTCAAACGTAAAGATAAAAAACTCCAATTTTTTGTGAAGAATCAACAACATGTGGGACACAATCATGAAGTGGAACAAAATGTATTGGATATTTCAAACTTTTTTAACAAATAAAAAACTGAAAAATTGGGCGTGCAAAATTATTCAGCCCCCTTAAGTTAATACTTTGTAGCGCCTCCTTTTGCTGCTATTACAGCTGTAAGTCGCTTGGGGTATGTCTCTATCAGTTTTGCACATCGAGAGACTGACATTTTTGCCCATTCCTCCTTGCAAAACATCTTGAGCTCAGTGAGGTTGGATGGAGAGCGTTTGTGAACAGCAGTTTTCAGTTCTTTCCACAGATTCTCAATTGGATTCAGGTCTGGACTTGGCCATTCTAACACCTGGATATGTTTATTTGTGAACCATTCCATTGTAGATTTTGCTTTATGTTTTGGATCATTGTCTTGTTGGGAGACAAATCTCCGTCCCAGTCTCAGGTCTTTTGCAGACTCCATCAGGTTTTCTTCCAGAATGGTCCTGTATTTGGCTCCATCCATCTTCCCATCAATTTTAACCATCTTCCCTGTCCCTGCTGAAGAAAAGCAGGCCCAAACCATGATGCTGCCACCACCATGTTTCACAGTGGGGATGGTGTGTTCAGGGTGATGAGCTGTGTTGCTTTTACGCCAAACATAACGTTTTGCATGTTGCCAAAAAGTTTGATTTTGGTTTCATCTGACCAGAGCACCTTCTTCCACATGTTTGGTGTGTCTCCCAGGTGGCTTGTGGCAAACTTTAAATGACACTTTTTATGGATATCTTTAAGAAATGTCTTTCTTCTTGCCACTTTTCCATAAAGGCCAGATTTGTGCAGTATACGACTGATTGTTGTCCTATGGACAGAGTCTCCCACCTCAGCTGTAGATCTCTGCAGTTCATCCAGAGTGATCATGGGCCTCTTGGCTGAATCTCTGATCAGTCTTCTCCTTGTACGAGCTGAAAGTTTAGAGGGACGGCCAGGTCTTCGTAGATTTGCAGTGGTCTGATACTCCTTCCATTTCACTATTATCGCTTGCACAGTGCTCCTTGGGATGTTTAAGGCTTGGGAAATCGTTTTGTATCCAAATCCGGCTTTAAACTTCTCCACAACAGTATCTCGGACCTGCCTGGTGTGTTCCTTGTTCTTCATGATGCTCTCTGCGCTTTAAATGGACCTCTGAGACTATCACAGTGCAGGTGCATTAATACGGAGACTTGATTACACACAGGTGGATTCTATTTATCATCATTAGTCATTTAGGTCAACATTGGATCATTCAGAGATCCTCACTGAACTTCTGGAGAGAGTTTGCTGCACTGAAAGTAAAGGGGCTGAATAATTTTGCACGCCCAATTTTTCAGTTCTTTATTTGGTAAAAAAGTTTGAAATATCCAATAAATTTAGTTCCACTTCATGATTGTGTCCCACTTGTTGTTGATTCTTCACAAAAAATTACAGTTTTATATCTTTATGTTTGAAGCCTGAAATGTGGCAAAAGGTCACAAAGTTCAAGGGGGCTGAATACTTTCGCAAGGCACTGTAGCACTACCCTCGAAGGAGCTGCTGAGAAATTATGGAATGGCATGTTATCACGTGGCTCTGATGAAGTGTCTAGGGTGAACGATGAATGCAATAGCAGTAAAGGAATGTCCCAGCCGGGTAAAAACAGTTAAACAGGTGATGTGAAGGATAGACAAAGGTTTGAAGGATAAAAACAGATTCAGGCCTTGCATATGGAAACAGTCCTGTCTCTGTGAACAATTTGTTTCTTTCGCCACTCCAGCCGGAGTGGGCATAGCACATAGGACAGGTCTCTCTCACCGACCTGGCAGCCAGAGTATCACTCGGAACTTGAAAGGAGGTTTCTCTCACAGACTCTTTCAGGGTGAACTTCAGGAAAGCGCCTCTGCCACAGGCCTTCCCTGATTGTGGTTTTAGAGGAACCCCTCCCTGGTAAAACTTGGCCTGAATCAATCTGTTAACGTCGCCCAGGTACCAACTGAGAGGAGAGTCAATCCCCAGTGTCCTGTACATTGATCCACGATGGTTCGTTCCAGTGCTGTTGGACCGCCAGCCTCTCAATGGTGCTCCTCAACTGGACGCCTGACTGAACAGCTAAACTCGCTTGGGATCCTCAATGTGGGAACTCAGTCGATCACTGAGCTCCCATCCTGCTTGGATGCCCCAGGCTCGAACGGCCCAGGAACTCTGTGTAGCACCCACGCCCGGCCAGGTAGGCCATAACGCTCGGGGCGCGGTGATGTGGTCACCCTAAAGGTGGGTGCCACACTCCAGGAATGAAGACCCCCCTAAGATGGCGTCTGCCTCATAAGTACCCTCTCCCAACATGCCCAGTGAGGCCCAAGCCTACTGATTGGCTGCTGAGAAGAGCACCCGAACCTCAGCTTCTACTGCTGCCACCTGTCGACCTGGGGTGGAACTACACCCCAGGTGCGACAGAATGAACCCACAGCACAGCCGAGCTGAAACAGAGAGCCTTACCCCAATCAGAATTGAGATCAGAGTCACTTACACTCTGATCATTCCCACTAAATTTCACTAGCACCCGTACTTGGAAGTACATGGGCGCTACAATAATGCTAACTTTATGATTTAAGTAACAAAAGACACCCATGGTTGAATTTCAGAGCATATCACCTCTCCTGAAGTTTTTTTCCTCAGCTTTACAGTATTGCCTACAGATGATGTGCATATTTGTATAAATGTTATATGGCATTCTTTTGTTTCAGCCTTTGAATTTTGAAGGTGATCATAAAGTATTCAAAATGACAGTTGATGCTACAGACTACTCAATTGACGTAGGAGCGGCACGACCTGACAAGCGCAAAAGTCTCACCGAAGTTGTTGTCAATGTCTTGGATGTGGACGAGCCCCCTGAATTTACAAAACCATTCTACCTGTTTCAAGTGAAGGAGAACTTTAAAGACGTCTTGGCTGGCTCTGTCACTGCAAGGGACCCTGATGTAGCCCAAAGAAGAGTGAAGTAAGGACTTGTAAACTGATGTATGGTCTAAAAGGAGAAGTTTAAAAAAAAAAAACATACATACTCACATCCATGCTGCAGCATTGCTCTTGGTCTTCCTGGACCAGAAATGGTGGCTGTCAGCCACCGCTCTCTGCTCTGCCCCTCCAGCACTAACCGGAGCACCCGGGGGAGGGGAGGGGGGGAGCAGCTAGCTCAGACTTTCAGACATTGAGATGCTGGATCAGCTGACAATTGGGGATCCGTGTGGATCCTGACCATAAGCTTGGGATCTGTCCAGAGCCTGGAGCAGCTAAGTGATGTCAGCCAACAGCTAGCTTTAGCCTGCACTGCAGTCAGCTGAATATGGGTAACAAGACAGCAGAAGAAGGTGCACTCCTGTGACCCAGAAGAGAAGACTGGTGCAAGACAGACAGGATAGGCTTGTCAGGCTCTTGAAGACTTGAACAAAATGGCGTCTGTCTGCACACAGATACCTACTCTCTGTTGCATGAGTGTGTATAAAATGTGTAAAGATCCTGGCCGTGTGTATGCTCCATCGCAGTTTTTCAGACGGGAAAACTGGCAAACCTGGCGGACAAAAAAAAGATAACCAGCTCTTTTTTTTTTCCGCTGGGATTCCCGACGTACTTTTTCCTGTCAGGAAACCCAGGCGTGTGTAGCAGAAAATGGCCATTTTTGTCCGTTTTCCTGTGGGGAAAAACTCAGATGAAGCATAAATACGATTGGGATTTGTCTGAGTCTGAGTCTGAGTTTTCCCGACGGGAAAACCGATCCCCCGTATGGGGGAAAAGTAGAGAGCAGGCTCTCGGTTTTCCCCTCGGGATTTCCGACTGACCTTTTCCCGTTGGGAATCCCAGTCATGTGTACTAGGCAATAGTTAACGTGAGTCAGGAGTGAGGGGATATGTGCATGGTAAAATGCAATGCAGTGCACCATAGCACAGAATAGCAAGGTATGTCAATGCATTTGCATTAACCTGTGTTCAATGCACACGCTAAGGTTGGAATCGACCCTAAATCCAGCTGTCTTCTGACCAGTCATGGGACAAGCAGGACCTTCCTCTGCTGCTTCAGTGTCAATGGATTCCAGTACTCAGTCAAGCAGTAAATGGTATTCACATTGTAACATTGTGCCAAAGTGATGACACCCTTTCCCTGGTAGCACTGGCGTAGCGGAGGGGGGGCAGGGGGGGCTCCTGCACCGGGCGAAAAATTGCGGGGGGGCGAAATCCTGGCGTCCGCGAAATGCGCCGCCACCGCCTTAGGAAAGTCCGCGGCTTTGGCCTAGCTCTGGAGCTGTCGGCCATCTTGGTACACCCGGCGGCGGCGCGCTTGGTTGGCTGGTGGAACTGTCTGTCTCCCTTGATGTGGGAGTGGCGGGCAGTGGCGGCCCGCCCATATGGGCGCACGGGCGCCGCCCCCCCTCCCGCAGTCACAAAAAAAAAAAAAGAATTAAAAAAAAAAAAAAACGGGCCCTTTAAGAACTTTTATTCGGCTAAAATGTCATTTTGACATTTTAGCCGAAGTTCTGGCGGCCGTCTATAGAGGGCGCTGCAGCGCCACCCCCTCTCGCAAGTAACACACGTTCAATGCTATGCATTGGACGTGTGTTACTGTTGCCAGCTGCCTGGTCTATTCGTATAACCGGACATGGGACGCCGGTTACCCGAATAGCGACAGCTGGTTGGCTGAGGGGAACTGCCTATCAAAGCCAGTGGCTCTGATAGGCTTTTCCAGTCCCGCCCTCCGGCTCTCGGAAGTCTATGCTCGGAGCGCAGACAATCTGCGGTCCTTGCATTAGACTGACAGCCGTTTCAGCCAATCAGGTTCCCGGATTCTGGTTTTCAGGAACCTGATTGGCTGAAGCTTCTCCAGGGTGGCAGAAGACATCGAGGGAGGACATGGAAGCGTCAGGTAAGTGATTTTTTTACAGGGAAAGGGGCAGCATGGGGCACAGTGGCAGCATGGGGCACAGTGGCAGCATGGGGCACAGTAGAAGCATGGGGCACAGTGGCATCATGGGGCACAGAGGCAACAATGAGCACAGGCCGGGCACAGTGGTGACAATTGATGGCACAGTGACTGAATATGATGGCATGGCAGAGAGGTGACAATTGATGGCACAGTGACTGCATTTGATGGCATGGCAGAGAGGTGACAATTGATGGCACAGTGACTGCGTTTGATGGCATGGCACAGTGGTGACAATTGATGGCACAGTGGTGGCGTTTGATGGCATGGCACAGTGGTGACAATTGATTGCACAGTGACTGCATTTGATGGCATGGCACAGTGGTGACAATTGATGGGCACAGTAGCTGCTTTTGATGGCATGGCACATTGGTGACAATTGATGGCACAGTGGTGGCGTTTGATGGCATGGCACAATTAGTGACACAAGTGGTGACAATTGATGGCACAGTGACTGCAAATGATGGCATAGCACATTGGTGACAATTGATGGCACAGTGACTGCATATGATGGCATGGCACATTGGTGACAATTGATGGGCACAGTAGCTGCATTTGATGGCATGGCACAGTGGTGACAATTGATGGCACAGTGGCTGCATTTGATGGCATGGCACAGTGGTGACAATTGATGGCACAGTGGCTGCATTTGGTGGCATGGCACAGTGGCTACATTTGGTGGCATGGCACAGTGGCTGCATGTGATGGGCACAGTGAGGCTGCAATATTTTTTTTTTCGTTTGCGCCCCCCCAAAAATTTTGAGCACCAGCCGCCACTGGTGGCGGGAAACACCAGCCAACCAGGCAGAAGGGCGCGCTGATTGGCCTGGAACATGTGACATGTGTTTACAGCGCAGGGGCAAGTTTCTCCATCTCCAGCAAGGTAAGGGGGGGGGGGGGTCGGTGTAAATCTAAAGGGGTGCTCTGCCTGATCCCCACCTATCCACCTCAGAGCCTGTCATTTTAGTAAGACTGCTGGGACTTGTAGTTCTCCATCTTCTCCTGGGGCTCATGGAGATTGGAGAACTACAAGTCCCAGCAGGTTATACATTATCATACAATAAGGCTCTGAGGTGGATGGGTGTGGATTGCATGCACCTGAGCCCCAGGAGAAGATGGAGAACTACAAGTCCCAGCAGGTTATAATATAAGGCTCCGAGGTGGATGGATGTCCGGACACCTATCCATCTCGGAGCCTTATATTATAACCTGCTGGGACTTGTAGTTCTCCATCGTCTCCTGGGGCTCAGGTGCATGCGATCCACCATCTATGGGACTACAAGTCCCAGCAGTAAGAAAAACTGAACAAAGATGGTGGATCGCATGCACCTGAGCCCCAGGAGACGATGGAGAACTACAAGTCCCAGCAGGTTATAATATAAAGCTCCGAGGTGGATAGATGTCTGGACAGTGACAATTGGTGGCACAGTGGTGACAATTGATGGCACAGTGGTGACGATTGATGGCACAGTGGTGACGATTGATGGCATGGTACAGTGACTGCATTTCATTTGATGGCATTGCACAGTGGTGACAATTGATGGCACAGTGGCTGCATTTGATGGCATGGCACAGTGGTTGCGTTTGGCATGGCACAGTGGTGACAATTGATGGCACAGTGGCTGCGTTTGATGGCATGGCACAGTGGTGACAATTGATGACACAGTGGCTGCATTTGATGGCAGGGCGATTGGGCGTATGTGGTCATGCGCTAGCGCCGGGGGGGGGGCGAAAAAAAAAGTTCTGCCCCGGGCGCCCATAACTCTGGTTACGCCACTGCCTGGTAGTATGTTTATAATGCTCTGGATAATGTTAATATTCCCATCACACACGTTCCTGGAATAGTCTCAGGAGTGACGAGTGCTGTAGCAACATCCAGCTGGAGACTGGAAACATCACAGGTCAACATACATATTAGCCAGTATACTGTATATCATCAAATGTCATCCAATAAGTTTGATTAGAATGATTAAATCACAAAGAATAAGGTGCAATGTTTCTGAGCCATGTAAAACCCCTTCGTCAGGACCCCCTGAAGAAAGGGTTCTGTGAGACTCCGAAATGTTGCACCTTGTTTTTTGTGTTTTGGTCATTCTACAAAAAAAACTTTTTGTACGACATTTGATAAACCGTGGTGTATCAAATATTTAAGTTGGACTTTAAAAAATAACTTAACTGGGCTTAGGTCTGTTTTTAATTTTCTTTAGTTTTGTTTTGTCGTATGCTAATACGTTGTTTTCCTTATTATATAACAATTTTGTTTCTCAAATAAACATTAGGTTACACACATGACAAAGGATTCCCAGAGCACTATCTGTTTTCTAAAGAGAACAGGATTTTCCCTTTACAGTAAGAGATGGCAAAATCTCTCTAACCAAGCGCCAGATAGCATTAAAAATCGGAGGTTCTAGTCCTTATCCAAGGTATGCCAAGCAAAAAATAAAATTTTGACTAGATAAACACTTTAAAGGGGTAATTCCCCCAAAAACCTTTTTTTAACATTGATTGAGGCTCGTTATGTCAAGGGGAATCGGGTGTTTTTTTATTAGAAACGAAGCAGTACTTACCGTTTTACAGATGCATCGTCTCCGTCGCTTCCGGGTATGATCGTCTGGTCTGGGCGTGCCTATTTGATTGACAGGCTTCCGACGGTCGCATACATCGCGTCACGAGTAGCCGAAAGAAGCCGAGCGACGGTGCGGCTCTATACTGCGCCTGCGCACCGCCGTTCGGCTACTTTCGGAAAATCGTGACGCGATGTATCCGACCTCGGAAGCCTGTCAGTCAAATAGGAACGCCTAGACCCGGAGACCATACCCGGAAGCGTCGGAGACGATGCATCTCTAAAATGGTAAGTACTGCTTTGTTTCTAAAAAAAAAAACACCCGATTCCCCTTGACAAAACGAGCCTCAATCAATGTTAAAAAAAAGGTTTTTGGGGGAACTACCCCTTTAAGTATTTGGCAGGGCCTACATTTCATGATTATACAACTGTATATAGCTAACAGAAGTTGTATTTGTAAGTACATAAGCCCCTGAATGAAGAAGACGGTTTGGGAACAAAGCTAGTTGTATTCATTGAACATAACAGAACGCACATTGGAGTTGGTTTACTAAAACTGGAGAGTGTAAAATGTGGTGCAGCTGTGCATGCAAACCAATTCCATCAAAGCTTAATTGAACAAGCTGAAGTTAGAAGTTGATTGGCTACCATGCACAGCTGCACTTGATTTTGCTCTCTCTAGTGTTAGTAAATCAACCTCATTGGAAGAATAACAAGACCAAAGAAAACCCCAAGCTCAACTTACCAACCAGCCTGCGACCAACTGAATTGACCTGTTTAAGAATATGCATTAAAAACAGGGGTTTAGTCTGCACACATTTCTGTAGTCCTAACTCGAACTTCTGTGAGCACAATGGAAGCACGTGCATTTTAATGGATAGGAAGAGGGCAATTGAACCTGGAAGGAGCCCACCCCACCTTAATTAAAGGCAAAGGGGCACATTGAACACCCAGCACATGGTTTTGTTTGACATACTTCGCCCCCTCCAGTGTTCCATGCTGCAAAGACCAGGTATAAGTGGGGGCAGTAGGCACTTGTTTGTAGAATACTGTATATAAAGTGCTAAGCACCAAAAACTGTCATTCTTTTTAATACCCATAGATACTTTCTCAAACCAGAGAGAGATGACATCATCATAACACAAAGTGGAAGCATTCTTATTAAAAAGCCCTTTGACAGAGAAGCAAGTGCCTGGCACAATATAACTGTGACTGCTGAGGAAATTGGTAAGTACAAACAAGGCAATAAGCAGTGCATTACTAAGGTCAGTGTACTAGAAATTTATCATTTTGGTAAAATAAACCACCTGAAAATGTCTCACCGGTAGGGTTGTGTTTACCATAATGGCCCTTGTGAGCCAGCGTTTAGGGCAACATAGTTAAAGGGGGCAGCATCATACCTCAACATTTACAAATTGTAATAAACCTTTTCCTTATTTTATGTCCCTCTTTTGGCTAACTCTAGAGATATTTGTGGCCAAATTCGGCAGAGGATGTTGAGATAATTCATAAGACTCACTAATGCCCTGTACACAATATCGGAGTTATCTTGCATACACACAGACACACAGACCGTCAAAAACACGGTGACGTATAACGACAAAAAATGAAGTTCAATGCTTCTGAGCATGCGTTGAATTGTTTCCAAGCATGCGTGGTTCCATACAGACACTTTCCCCGACTTGTTCATTCCCCGACTTAGTTGGGGTAGGAGTTACACTTTAATGGAGGTAGTCAGCCATGCCTCCATGACCTTTGACCTCTGGGAACCCGCCTTCTGACCTTTGACCTCTGGGGGAGGTCCCTGTTCTAATTCCTGAGTCCTAGCCTTATTCTTCAATCGAAAAACCCCGACCCTGACCCTAACCCCTAACCCTAAGCCCTAACCCTAACCCCTAACCCAACCCCTAACCCTGAAAAAAAAAGAGAACATTTCTCTTTCTAAATCTGTTGGAATTTCCGACTGAAAAAATCAGATGGGGCATACACATGGTCGGAATATCCGAATATCCGATGATAAACTTTTTCCATCGGAAATTCCGATTGTGTGTACGAGGCATAAGACTCATTACATTTCCGTTCCTTTCTTATTTTTAGTGGTCCAGTTTTGATGAAATAATCTCAACACAAAGCCTATAAAAAAGTCGTAGGGATGAGTTCCTGGGTGTGCACATCTGTTGTGACCATTAAGAGGAGCACTCAACCTACTTCTTGGAGCTTTTGTTCATTTAATAATTATTAGAACCCAATAAGAGAAACTATACCAAGAGGAGAACACCTAGGTTAACAAACAGAATATGTTAGTGTCAGGTCACCTGTGGCCAGGTGACAAGTGCACCCCGTTGGGGTCAGGGGTGCACGACAGGGTAATGAACTCTATAGCCGACTGCTGCGGATGTATAGGAAGCGTGAGCCCAAGATTCCCCAGGGCGCGGAGTCTAAGACTCAGCTTGGTGTTCACCCCTATAGGTGAGGATGGCCTTCGCTGCAGCTGGATCCAGGTCGCGGCCCCTGGAGTCCTCTTGGTCACGCTCTGTAGGGAGAGAGAGAAAGCAGCACACAGGTTACAAGCGATAGTGATGGGTAAGCTGAGGTCGGGGCAACAGGCAGACAAGGGTAACCAAGAGACAGGCCAAAGATCAGGGAAACAGGCAAACAGGAGTAGTAAGAGACAAGACAAAATCGGTACACAGAAAGGTTAACTAAGTACACGGCAGACAGGAACACAAGCTACAAACAAAGTTGAACAGCAAAGCAGGCCTGCAGTGCAACAGTTAATATAGGCTTCCTGGGATGGCCTGGGGTGGAGCCATACAGGGAGGAGAGGTGATAAAAGGCAGCCAGAAAGAGAGTCAGGCCTCTAATGAAGACATGGAGAGAGGTAAGCTGCCAGACTTTATTGCATATCCGTGACAGTTAGGTATCTTTCTCTGATGGGGTTTCCAAGATATATATGAAGCCAGATGCTGAGTCCAGCTTTAACCAGACTGGCCGTAACTGATAATAATTAAATGGCTGATGCCTCCACTTGCCATGCAAGGACATTGGTATGTAGCACTTTCTCAAGAATATATCCCTTTTGTCACCTGGGCTGGGGGATCTTAATCTTGACAATTAATTTTCAGACAGAAGACTTCTCCTGATTCTTAAGGGAAGAAACAACGGCATACAGGTGGATCTTATTACCCAGTAATTCATAGACTTATGTATTTACTAAAGGTCAGTACAGAGTGTGTGCCCAAAGTACAGGGATCCATCGTTAAAGCCACTGAAAGGCATTCAGGTCCTAGATTCCAAAGATAGGTCTTCCTGCCTAGGTACCCATATGTTATGAGAAGACTTGAATCTTTATACCACCTTAAATAACATAATCAATCAATTTCTGTTTTTTTTTTATAGACTCTCCGACAAAAAAGGCATCATCAGTCATGGTTTACATACAAGTTCTTGATTTGAATGACAATGCACCAGAGCTTACCTACCCATTCGCTCCCAGTGTGTGTGAAAATGTAGTACACGAACACGTGAGTGAGCCTGGGGTTGGGTTTGGTGATGCTGCTTGATGAACATTTACTATATATATATTACTCAGATCCCGCTGTGTACCTTCTCCAAGGGTTAACAGACGCGATGGACAACGTGCTAAATTCAAGGCTTCTTTAGTAACCATTGGGAGGTTCACACGGATGACAGCTATAGGTTGACATGTCCTTTATTAGAAGAGTATGGATTTCTTACAACAAGTTTTTTTATGTCTTCTTGGCCTTTGCAAATCTTGATGCAAACTGTAATTGTATACTCTATTGGGCAAATCCTTGATTAATGTTGCAAAAAGCACTCATAGAAGCTAAAACTGAGCTTTAGGTGAATCTGTCATGAGCGAAGAATTATGTTCACTTTTAAAAACATTTTATCAGACACCATAGTGACCTTATTCAAATCTATTACTCCTTAATCACTCCAATAATAAATGTAAGGAACCATGCACACAGGGTGTTTAGCTGAATGGTGTACCTAGAGTGGTTCTAACGTTTAGGGCTGTATGCGCCCAAAGAGGAAAGCTCGAGAACACAGATTTCTTGCATTCCAAGCATCTAACCTAGGCATATACTGCCCTAAACGTTTGTACCGCTAGTAGAACAGTCCGGCACTAGCAGCTCTCAGCCTTTCATAGAGATAGACAGGCTTCTGGTAGCAATGCTGGGCGGAGCACCTGTGTCCTCTGCAGGGCCATTTGAAGGAATTTGGGGGCCGCAAGCAAAATGGGGGCCCCCAAGCACCCCCCCGCACGCAAAGCCTACATTAGCGTTTCACTAATTTTTTACACCCATGTTCTTCCCCCCCCTTCCCCCCAGTCCCTATTTTTCTATTCTTACCTCCCCTTCTTCCCTGTAGGCTGCCACTGTAGGGTGGCTGAGCTCCTCTTCCTCCTGTCAGTCCAGTGTTCTATCATTATGGGTCCCCTATCAGATAGTACCCGGGCCTGGTACATCGCGGTACAGAAGATTCTGTTTCCTGTGTTCCCGACTTGATTAAAAGGAAGTGAGCACTCAGTGTGCACTTCCTGTCAGTCCGGCCGGGAACAGGAAACTGAATCTCCTGTACCACACGTGGTAACTGGATGAACTTACAGGACTCCAGGAGGCAGGAAGAGGAGTTCGGCCACGCTACAGCCTGGGAAGGGGAAGTTGGGGGCCCCAGGCCAGTTTGGGGCCCCAAGCAATTGTTTGTTTTGCCTGTCCTGTAGCGACGGGCCTGGTCCTCTGCCTGCAGCTAAATACCAGGGCCTTGTGCATCAGAGCTAATTGCCCAGTGTGTAGGAAGGTGCAGCATGGTACAATGGGCAGAAAACACTCAGGCCCTGTACACACGGGCAAGAATCTCGTCAGGAAAAACCTGTGTACAGACTTTCGTTCCAAAAGAACAGCGGTTCTCTTGAAAGGAAAGAACGCGTCATCACGTACGACGAGCAGGCACTCGTCACATTCGATGCCGTCGCCGCCATCTTACTTCACCCTACCTATGCCGTGGAAGCTACCGCGAATGCGTCAAAGTTATTTCGAGCGTGCACGGGTTTCCACCGCGACAGGTAAGTATACACACTCTCGGGTTACTCTTCGGGAAACAGGCCGACAAGAATCTCGATGAGAAAAAAGAGAGCTGGTTCTCTTTTTTTCTCGTCGAGATTCTGGCCAGATTTCCTGACGAGAAACCTGAAAGCCTCGTACACAAGAACGGGAATCTCGGGAAGAATCAGTTTTCTTGCTGTTTTTTGCCGAGAAAAACAGTCGTGTGTACGAGGCTTCAGAGTTCAGGTGCAAAAACAGGAATGTATTGTAAAAGAAGCTCAATAATACACAACAGGCCCGGCAAGAAGGAAACTGGATTGGAAATACTCACAAGATGTATTTATTTGTTATAGGCACTTATATAGTGCCGTCAATTTACACAGAACTTATATACATGTATATTATACATTTACATCAGTCCTTTACCCTCAAGAAGCTCACATTATAATTCTCATTCATACATATGCATACTATGGCCAGTTTAGACAGGAGCCTATCAGCATGTAACAACGTATCAGGGATGTGACAGAAGATGGTAGTCTCAGGGAAGCCAACAGCATCTGTCTTGAGGAGCGCAGTGCAGCCTGGCCAGTCTGTATCCAAATGGGGAGGTTTCCTGGAAGAATGGTTTGTCTCTGCACTCTTCCTACTCTTCCGGAACCTTTCCCTGATTCTAAGCACTGTACCTTAAAGACGGATGAACTGTTCCTACTATAGCCACACGTGCTATTTAAGTCAGGTCTTAAATAGTCTCTGCTTGACCCAAGATGGCCACCAAACTCACATGGTGTGTCAGAATCTAATCGGATGCTGCCTCTCTATGACCGAGGAGACAATAGAGGAACTAATTTTGTTTCGTCTTCCTTCTCGGCCGCTGCAAACAAGCTCCATCTGCAGTAGAGAAAATAGACCGCACATGCCTACAAATGTGCATGGGGCCCTATTGCAAAAAGATAAAAATTAAGAATGGAATGAAAAACTTTAGCATGCACTTTACCTCAACAAAGGAAACCAAACCTCAAAAATATAACCAAAAACTTCAATGACTTTATTCAACATGCCAGAGGAAGCATTGAAAATTATTATACTATCCTAGGTTTCCCCATACCTATTAAAAAGTCCTGGTCACCAGACCATTTATAGCAATGACAATTAACTTTCCATAAGCTAATATAAGCATTTAAAGGGGTTGTCAAAGGAAAAAAAAATGTTCATAATAATAATAAGCATCCTTTACCTGCAGACATTCCTCTTGTCACTTCCTCATTGTTCGTTTTTGCTCAGAAGTTGCTCTATTTCTTCTCTGTTCTGTTCACTTCCTGCTTGTCTGATTGCTACTCACCACCGTAAAATGGAGGCTTTACTGCGGTGGTCAGTGACGTGCTCGCCCCCTCCTGGGAACTACATCTGTGCGGCAGGACGCTCTCTACGCGTTAGAGACTTCAAGGAGGTGTGAATTACTGCACGTGCCGCAATGCATACTGGGAAATGTAGTTCTTACATGAACGAGTGCTACAAACCAGGAAGTGAATGAGAGAACAGAAACTAGAACGCCGGAGCTGATATAGATGAAGGAATTTAGTAGGTATTTACCTGTTTTTTTAACAGAATCATTACACTATTCTGTCTGTCTACCTTTCAGACAATAATTTTAGGGAAAACATTTTTTTCCTTAACAACTCCTTTAAGGTATTTTAGGCATGTTATTTCCAAAGCATCCCTTGTGTAGAAACCATAAAGCCCCAAGATTGCTACTGAGTCCTCGGGTATTTTCATTCCCCTTAGCGTCTTCCCTGGCAGCTACAGTGGGGATCGAAAGTTTGGGCACCCCAGGTAAAAATTTGTATCAATGTGCATAACGAAGCCAAGGAAAGATGGAAAAATCTCCAAAAGGCATCAAATTACAGATTAGACATTCTTATAATATGTCAAAAAAAGTTAGATTTTATTTCCATCATTTACACTTTCGAAATTACAGAAATAAAAAAAATGGCATCTGCAAAAGTTTGGGCACCCTGCAGAATTTATAGCATGCACTGCCCCCTTTCCAAAGCTCAGACCTGCCAGTGTCATGGATTGTTCTCAGTCATCGTCTGGGAAGACCATGGAAATAACAAAGAACGGCCGTCCATCCATTCTTTGTTATTTCCATTGCCTAGTGCATTGCCAGCACCCGAATATACCTGGACTGATCCACGAGTGCACTTGGGATTTCCCTAGAGCGGTGAACCCCACTTTGTCTGGGAAGACCAGGTGATGTCAATCTCAAAGGTTTTAAATGCCCAGACTCATCTGACCTTGCCCCAACAGTCAGCACCATGGGTTCTTCTAATCCAGGGGTGGCCAACCAGTGGCCCGGGGGCCACATGTGGCCCGCGGAGCCCTCTGATGTGGCCCGCGACCTCCTGCTCTAGAATGGCAGGTTAGCTAGCAAAGATTGCAGTTTGCCGACCCGCCATACCACAGCAACAGTGTTGTGAATGAAGCTGGTGGTGGAGGAAGAAAACGGCTGTGGAGCAGAGCCCCATAAGCTGATGCTTCCTCTACAACGCCAGCTTTTGCCACAGGGGGAGTCTAAGGCAAAGTTCAGATAACCCGCAGGATAGACACAGCAACACTCGCGGTGTGGGTAAACCGCAGCACATCAGTGTGAAAGCAGTCTTAAGCCCTTTTCACACGATCAGCCCGACCAAATGGGACCCTCAATTCACCTCTACAGAGCAACACATGTCCGTTTACGCCTGCCTACCTCTAATCCGAAAAACATTTGTCCCCTATCTGGGCGGATCAGAGGGCCTATAGAGTAGCCGTGACCTGTCATCTGTCCACTCTGCTCATTGTGGCCCTCGACTGGTCACCAAGTTGCTAAAGTGGCCCTCACTCTTCAAAAGGTTGGGCACCCCTGTTCTGAAACTGAAAATAGTTGACGAGCAGCTGGTGAAGTCTATAAGAAGATAGCAAAGCGTTTTCAGATGTCAATATTCCCTGTTCGGAATGTAATTAAGAAATGGCAGTCATCAATGGCAGTCATCAATGGCAGTCATCGGGATCAGTGGAAGCTAAAGCAAGGAGTGGAAGACCAAGAAAAATATCAGACAATACCTTCAATACCTCCATTGTTTTTTGTATTTACTTTTATTTTAGGTACCCAAATGAAGTAAGTCTTTAACATTGCAACTTTAATGCTTCTTATCCTAGGTCATATTAAATATCTCAGCCATAGACAAGGATGAACCCTTCCAAGGAATGAAATTTACGTTCTCTTCAGTAGGACACGAAAACAACTTTACAGTGAAAGACAATCATGGTACTCTACGATTTTTACTACCTCAGCAATGGCACACATTGAACTTTTAGAATGTACCCTATTTTTCTAAAATACATTTTTAAATCTGTTTTCTGGCTATGTGTTTGCTGTATCATATAGTCAATATAATCTCAATGGGGAGGCTGGGATGCTGCTGAATTCCGTCCCAGCGTGACACAGCGGGAATTTCTCACTGTTACACATAACGCCATCCAAGAAAAAGTATAGTTTAACTTTCAAAAGGCATAGCAACCGTCAAATGAGTGTATATATAGCTAAGATTCTCCACAGAAAATGTTCAACAGAATAAATATTTCCAGCGCACCCTTTAGGGCTCAAATAAGAGGGGGGAAGTTGAGTTGACTTTTTCACCTTGGCCATTTAAAGGGGAGTTCCACCCACAATTTCACTTTTTAAATATAAATACCCCTGTAATACACAAGCTTAATGTATTCTAGTAGAGTTAGTCTGTAAACGAAGGTCCGTTTTGTTAGGTTGTTACAGCATTTAGAATCTAGAAATAGACTGTGGCCATCTTAAGTGTGGGCATCATGAAGCCAGACTGTATGGCGGCGTACACACAACAGAGGTTCTCGCTGGAAACCAGCGAGAACCTCGCTGGAAGCTGCATTCCAGCGAGAACCTCGGCCGTGTGTACGCTCCTGGCTCGCCCCGCCCGTCGGGAATCCCGTCGAGCGAATAGAGAGCACGCTCTCTTTTTGCTCGACGGCCCGCCTGGATGAATGGCTGGTTGCCATTCCCGACGGGCGGGTCGCCGATTTCGACGGCCGGCAGAGAACCTCGACGGGCGGAACGATGTGTTCTGCCCGTCGAGGTTCTCTGCCGTGTGTACGCGGCTTATGACTTCCTGGATTTCAGCTTTGCATATCTCGCACATGCTCAGTGCTGCACAAGCAATGTTTCAGTCAGGTTTGCAAGGACTACTGGGAAACATGATGCCTATCCCAGAAACCCTTGCAAATAGCCTTCTGACTTAATAGCCTAGACTAATAAGGAGGAGGAAGTAATGAAGGACTACAAAATAAAGGTATTTACAAGCAACAAAAAAAAAAAAATTGTCCATTCTGAACACTATGGCCTCGTACACACGATCGGACATATCCGATGAAAACGGTCCGCGGACCATTTCCATCGGATATGTCCGATCAGGAGTTTGATCCGATGGCGTGTACACACCATCGGATCAAATTCCCCGCCGGCGGACGGCGCGGTGACGTGGCGGTGACGTTGACGCCGCCACGTCACCGCACCAGGAAGTAAAACACTTCCGCGCATGCGCCGAATCCATTCGGCGGCGGTGCGGGACGACATGTCTGCTGGTAAGTGTACTAACCAGCAGACATGTCGGGCGGACGGATTCCACCCGATAGATTTCAAAGCATGCTTTGAAATCTGTCGGGTGGACAAATCTGTCCGCTAGCCCATACACACGATCGGAGATGTCTGCTGAAACGGTCCATCGGACTGTTTTCAGCGGACATATCCCCTCGTGTGTACGAGGCCTATGAGATTAGGGCATGCAGCACAGACAAACATCAAAAAATGGGTGGAACTCCACTTTAAGGAAAAGTGACAGGGTCTCGTTAAAATCCACACTCTGACCTTCCTATACTAACCTTCACAGTGCTCCCCAACTTTTTCTTCCTCCATCTTCAAAAAACCCAGCCGGTAAAGGGGGATCAAGTGACCTTCTTCTATAAGGAAGTGATGTGCTTAAAGTGAAGTTTCCATCCCAAACTTTTTTTTTTCAATATTGTGCTCATTAGACCTAAAAAAGGAAAAAATATATTTTTACTGATCTGGAAATGCCTGTTGCTATGCAGTCCCACAAAATCTGCCTTTGGAATCACCTAGGATTCTGACATCATCTCCCTCTAATGCATCTGGGAAATGTGTGTCATCATTTCCCAGGATGCAGTGCGCTACCCAATTATCACTCTCCATCCAAGACTTCCAGGAAGTAAGTGCTTGTGGGCTTCACAATGCCCACAAGCAAAATGACAACGGTGTAGACATAGTTTTATAAACTATCTTTTTTGAATAACTATGCCGAGCGGCGGCACATTGTAAAATAGAAAGTGACCGGATTTATATTATAAAAACGCAGGATGAAAGGACATAGATTTAAAAAATGCTAATTGTGGTTGGAACCCCGCTTTAATGAGCATTTTTTTTGGCCTGAACACTTTCACATGATAGAGGAGTGATATCGCCCATAGGCTCTGAACCAGGGGCGAACTGACCATTGGGGCTCTCGGGCACTGCCCGAGGGCCCCATGCCACTAGGGGGCCCCATCAGGGTTGCCAGGCTCAATAAAACCAGGGACAGTATGTAAAAATCTGTGTTTTTTTTTTCATCTGTCCCTGATATGTCCGAAACCCACATGTTTTTGATGTGAAAAACCCGGGATTTTAGCTGCCCCGCCTCTGCACTGCCTTCTGGCGTGGTGGCCATCTGTAAGCCCAGGGGGCCCCGTATTCTTCTATTGCCCGGGGGCCCCATGAGTTGTCAGTCCGCCCCTGCTCTGAACCAGCCGTCACCAGGTATTTTGCAATGGCTAAAACAGTCGAGGGAGTGGTAGGGGGGAGCACTTGCCATGTATTACATATGTCTCTCGCTTTTATTTGCATTAAAAAATTAAAGGGCAAAGCTGTAACTTAGGCATACCTCCCAACTTTTTGAGATGGGAATGAGGGACACCTTGTTGAGCGGGGGGGGTTTCTGCGGATCTTAGGCATACCCCCCAACTTTTTGAGATGGGAATGAGGGACAGGGGGGGTTGTGTGAGCAGGATGGGTTCCGCCGGATCTGAGTTGTTGAGGGGGGGGGGGTTTCGCCGCTGATCGGAGTTGTTGAGTGGGGGGGTTCCACGCATTGGAGCGGGGGGGCGCGGAACCGCTGGATTTACCGCGAATCGTGATAATCGCGGGGGGGATTCGGGTGCCGCGGAATCACAGGAATCCTGCCCTAATCACGGGAGCGCGGGATTTACAGTGAATCGCGCGGAACAATCCCGCGAAATACGGGACGGTTGGGAGGTATGACTTGGGTACACTGGTTCTTTACAATATATAGTATCTTCAGATTATTGCATTCAGGTGTTTCCAGTGAAGGGTACTGTTCATGTTACAGCATATAAAGCCATTTAGGACTATTGTGACCTTGTGGTTCAGAGAAGGTCCTTTTCTATTTTGGCATGACTCTTCCCCTGTGCGCAAAATCAGATCCACAAAGACATGGTTTGACCTTTTTGCATCATTGGACCTATGGAACAGGTGAGTGTGTTTATTAAAAGTCAGCAGCTACACTTTATGTAGCTGCTGACTTTTAATAAACATAAAAAGCCTGGAACTCCTATGGTTTTGGAATGGGAAGGCCAACAAGTTCATACAGATGTGATAGTGAAGAGTCCACAAACGGTGGCCATATAGTGTATTAACCAATAATAGGTACATACAAAATGGTATAAAAACAATAGTAAAAATAAGTGTGGCCATATTAAAGAGCCTGTTACCATACATATCATAAAATAGCACTCTAGTCCTAATAGTCTGTGTGACTCTCTTTGCAGATAATACAGCCAGCATCAAAGTGAAGAATGGAGTATTTGATCGCAATGAGGCCAAGTTTTATTACCTTCCTATTATAATTGCTGACAATGGCATCCCACAACAAACCAGCACCAACACCTTGACTATCACTGTCTGTAAGTGTAATGAGAAAGGGGAATTCACCTACTGCGAGGAAGCTGGAAAACTTGCAGCGGTGGACGTCTCCACCATCGTCATTGTTCTGGTTGCCATATTGCTAATACTTCTGGGTAAGTGCCTTCAGTTCTGGTGGCTTAAAGTGTTCTTTACTAGACATGTGCATTCGTTTTTGTTCGAATGCATTTTCGTCCGAATTTCGGGTATTTTCGTTATCGTCTTAACAAACGAAAACGAACACGCAGAATCCGAAATCCGAAAAAAATGCTTTATTTTCGTTTTCGTTGCTACAACAGTTCGATATAAATAGGAGATTCGACATGAAGCTGACCAGAGCAATCTGTGTCTATCGAAGCTGTGGTCGAATGTTCCTAACCTTCACTCTATTAGTCCAAGATTATTCTACATAGAGAGGAAAGATTCGACATTATAGAGACTAGGGTTGTCCCGATACCACTTTTTTAGGACCGAGTACAAGTACCGATACTTTTTTTCATGTACTCGCCGATACCGAATACCGATACTTTTTTTAAAATGTGTCCCCAAATGCAGCCATGTCCCCCACGAATGCAGCCATGTCCCCCACGAATGCAGCCATGTCCCCCCATATATGCAGCCATGTCCCCCCATATATGCAGCCATGTCCCCCACATATGCAGCCATGTCCCCCACATATGCAGCCATGTCCCCCACATATGCAGCCATGTCCCCCACATATGCAGCCATGTCCCACACAGATGCAGCCATGTCCCACACAGATGCAGCCATGTCCCACACAGATGCAGCCATGTCCCCCACAGATGCAGCCATGTCCCCCACAGATGCAGCCATGTCCCCCACAGATGCAGCCATCTCCCCCACAGATGCAGCCATGTCCCCCACAGATGCAGCCATGTCCCCCCACATATGCAGCCATGTCCCCCCACATATGCAACCATGTCCCCCCACATATGCAGCCATGTCCCCCCACAAATGCAGCCATGTCTCCCCATACCGTATATATGCAGATGCCACCGCCCTCTAGTTAATCAGCGCGGGGAACATTACAGCTTTCATTTGAATAGCTGTGTGTTACCTGCCGCGTCGCATATAGACACTCCCCACTTGCTCGGGCACCTTGATAGACAGATCACCTGTCCAATGCCGGGGATTCAAATGAATACAGAGCCTGCTCGGATTGGAGTACCGTGTTTTCCGCGTATAAGACGACTTTCTGCATCTAAAATCATGCCCCAAAAGTCGGGGGTCATCTTATACGCCGGGTACCTGTGTCAGTCGGCGGCCATCCATTGTTAAAAAAGCGCGCCCCCTCCTCTGACTGTTCCGTGATAGGCGGAACACTAATTTTCCCAGCAGAGCCTCTGTTTAGTGTTCCGCCTATCACGGATGCCTTCTCATCCTCAGCCTCAGCCTCGGACGAGAGGACATCTGTAATAGGCGGAAAACACTGAACAGAGGCTCTGCTGGGAAAATTAGTGTTCCGCCTATCATGGAACAGCCTGAGGATGAGGCGCGGCTATTGAATAATGGATGGCCGCTGTCTGACATACGGTACTCTGCAAACAGGGAAGGTAGGGAGATCGTGGATGCAGGGAATGGAATGGCACAGTGAGGCATGTATAGATGGCACAGTGAGGCATGTTACTAATGGCACAGTGAGGCATGTTACTAATGGCACAGTGAGGCATGTATATATGGCACAGTGAGGGGTCGTCCTATTCAGTTTGTATATCCTAAAACCAACATTTTAGCTGGAAAATTAGGGGGTCGTCTTAGGCCGCATACACACGATCAGACCGGTCCGATGAAACTGGTCTGCAGACCAGTTTCATCGGACCAGTTCGATGTTGTGTATGGCCCATCGGACTGTTGTCCGTCGGACCAAACTTTTAAAACCTGCTTCAAAATCTGTCTTTCGGACACCTGTCCGTCGGACAGGTTCGATGGTTAGTATTCAAAAGCATCGGACCAAAAAGCCGCGCATGCTCAGAATCAAGTCGACACATGCTTGGAAGCATTGAACTTCGTTTTTTCAGCACGTCGTTGTGTTCTACGTCACCGTGTTCTGGTCTGATCGGATTTTTGGTCCGATGGTGTGTACATCTCTGCCGATCCGAGCAGGCTACATACAGTAGCCTGCTCAGGTTGGCTTTGAGAGTCAGTGAGGCGTGAGCTGTTGATGTTACAGCCTCTGTCAATCCAAGAAGGCTTTGTATTCATTAATAGAATACATTGCTCGCCGTGATTGGCTCCAACTCCAGCAAGAATGAAGAAGAATATGGCTCCAGAAGGAAGAAATATGAAGCGTCGGAAGTGGGGTCGTCTTATACGGTGAGTACAGGCAAAAAATCTTAAAAAACTGTAAAATTAGGGGGTCGTCTTATACGCCCGGTCTCCTTATACACCGCCAAATACGGTAGGAAATGGCATGCTCCTAGAAAAGGGGTTCTTTAATTTTAAAGTAAGGTCCACTTTAATCAACCTCATAAATCTGCAGTGCCAATATTTTGTTACCCTGCATGGGGTTGTGTTATGTTAAACAACAATAAAATACTTTTCAACGTAAATGCAACTGTTCCAAGATGCACAACTGCTCTAGAGACAAATAATTTTAAAGAAAAATTAACACCTTTACTGTTATCTTATGCTTCATCTAGCAGTGATCCTGGGAGTACTATTTGTAAGAAGGATGCAGAGCAAGAGGCCCCTTATTTTGGGAAAGAACCCTGCAGAGATACACGAGCAGTTGGTCACCTACGATGAGGAAGGCGGTGGAGAGATGGACACCAACAGCTACGATGTCTCTGTACTCAACTCAGTACGAAGAAATGTGGTGATGCCTAGGTATGAAATGGATGCTGGTCCCGCTTTATATGCTCATGTCCAGAAACCAACCAAAACTGGCGATATGTTCTCGATGGTCGAAGCAAAAAAGGATGAAGCAGACAATGATGGCGAAGAGCTACCCTATGACACTCTCCATATATTTGGCTACGAAGGGTCGGAATCCATTGTAGAGTCTCTCAGCTCACTAGAGTCTGGATCTTCAGATTCTGAAATTGACTATGATGTATTAAATGAATGGGGTCCCAGATTTAAGATGCTGGCTGATCTGTATGGGCTGGAACACCTTGAAGAGTTTCCTTATTAACACAACTTATTTTGGAACACTATTGGCTTATTGAATGCATCAAAGAGCCAGTACCCAAATCAGAATCTATTCTTGTTAGATCCAACTGCAATAAACTGAGATCTTATTGGTCCCCATGGGTTTGCACAGATAGCCTAGCTCCTCACAGTCCCCTATTAAATAAGCCAATAATAGAAATGAATCATTTTCAGAATTTCTGTATTCACCTGATACCTTGTAATAGTCCCTGTTTTTTAAAGATTTTTCAAATATTGTTAGAGACCATATTACGACGTGCTGTGTAGCATAACTTCATTGACAAAGTAATACTGCTTAAAGTGGTTGTAAAGTTAATTTTATTTTATTTTTTAAATAACAAACATGCCATACTTACCATTACTGTGCACAGAGTGGCCCCGATCCTCCTGTTCTGGGGTCTCACGGCGGCTCTCTTGGCTCCTCCCCACAATAGATAACCCCCTCTGGTAAGTTCTCTTCTAAGGGGGTTACCTTGCAGGCGCGCTCCCGTGTCATACACTCGGCGGCCAAAGCCGCCGAGTGTATGACTCGGCCCTGCCCCCCGGCGGCCACGTCATTGGATTTAATTGACAGCAGTGGGAGCCAATGGCTGTGCTGCTATCAATCTATGCAATGAAGAGCCAAGAAGCCGTGGAGAGAACGGAAATTCGGGGCTCAGGTAAGTAAAACGGGAGCTTGGGGGGGCCGGACACTGCAAGGTGTTTTTTTACCCATAGGATGCATTAAGATGAAAACACACAAAGGTTTACAACCCCTTTAAGCTCTAGACCTAAATTAGATCTACACCCAAACACTAAATTCTCACATAAGCTTTAACATGTTGAGGTCATTTTAAAAACCATCTTCAATCTTTTTAAAGTTGCAGCTTTTACTAAAATTATTCCATGAAGGTATTTTTTTCAGGCACTTCCTGTTATGGGGTGACAGCTGTCTCCCGATTGGGCTTCTCTGTTGATACCCTGTGCCATGCCCCCTGGTGGAGACTGCGTAGGTGTACCAGTAGCGCACATTGTGCAGATTGTCCACAGTAGTCATTACGAGGAAGCGGGTCCAGAGCGATGATGTCCAGCCAAGGCTTATGTGCATGTAGATAGGAACTGACTAAACGAGGCTGAAGGAGATCAGCAGCAATGAGATGCACTGAGGATGAAAAAATATGAATATTGGAAATTGTTTAGAATGCATCATGCTTTAGGAAATGAATGTCACCCAGTTAGAGCCGGTTCACACTGCGGCGGCACGACTTGGGGGGTGACTCTGCATGTCGTCCTGAAGACGACTTCAGAAGCAATAAGCAAAATGACTTCTGTATAGAAGTCAATGCAAATCGCCCCAAGCCGCCCCCGAAGTCATACAAGAACATTTTTCTAAGTGGGAGCGACTTGTGTCTCGCCCTATTAGAACGGTTCTATTGCATAGAATGGGACGTGACTCGCCCCAGTGTGAACCGGCTCTTAGGGTTTAGAGATACTTTGAATGTTTGTCAGATTGCTTGAACAGAATATTTGTAACAAATAATACACTGTCTCTGTACTGCTTTTTATACTTTAGGAGAAAACATACTAGCCTCAAAGTGTTATTTAGTTGCTTAGCCCCTACAAGCAGATAATATGACCACTACAAGTTTCATTAACACCTACTTAGTTAAGATATCAGCTACACAAGTATTATACTTTTTTAAATGAGTTGGCAGACTTCACTTGACTTTTATTGTTAGAAAAGGCAGTTAAGCACAACCATTGTGCAGCACTGAGGCGGCGTACACACGACCGAGTTTCTCGGCAGAATCCAGCAAGAACCTCGATGAGAGACGTATTCTGCCGAGGAAACCGGTCGTGTGTACACTTTTCGCCAAGCAACCCGTCGAGGAACTCGTCGAGCCAAAAAGAGAGCAGGTTCTCTATTTCCTCATTGTTCAATGGGAAAATTTGGCTCGACAAGCTTTTTGACTGCCGAACTAGGAACTCGACAGGGGGAACGATGAGTTTCGCCCGACGAGTTTCTCGGTCGTGTGTACGCCGCCTGAAAAGCAATAACCAGATGCTGTCTGTGTAGGGAATGAACAAATATGTCTGCCTCCTTGTACATCCATACTTATAATTTATACATGGAAACAAGATTTTTTTTTTTTACAACAGTAAGGTTTTTAAGGTTTAACGTGTTTATATAAAAATCCTTGAAACGACTATACGTCGCCGTTAAAATTTCCAGTTTGAAAAATGTAAGCAATTTATTTGCTTGAACCCTGCCTAGAAACGAAGCAAGCCACTCAAAAACCACAACCATTTAACAAAATTATATCTTTTAGGCCCCGTACACACGAGCAAATAGATTTGTTCAAATCGGTCGGACAGACCGATTTGAACAAATCTGTCTGCTGGGATGTATTGGTTTGATCGTGTACACACGATCAAACCAAAATCCCCGCCGGCAGACGGCGCGCTGACGTGTCGGTGACGTGGCGGTGACGTTGATGCCGCCACGTCACCGCACCAGGAAGTAAAACACTTCCGCAAATCCATTTGACGCATGTGCGAGCAGATATGTCTGCTGGTTAGCGTACTAACCAGCAGACATATCGGTCCGACGGGTTTCCAGCAGACAGATTTGAAAGCATGCTTTCAAATCTGTCGGCTGGCCAAATCCGTCTGTTTGCCCGTACAGACGATCGAATCTGTCTGCTGAACAGGTCCGTCAGATGGGGTTCAGCAGACAGATTTGATCGTGTGTACGCGGCCTTAGAGAGGTTGAAAATCTGAGAATGTTTCTAAACAAGTAAGGTTGTGTGTGATCGGGGCTACTTTTTGCATTCTTAAACATAATGAAGCCTAAAAAATAATATGTTTCTATGCAAGACTATACAATTGACCAAACTGGAAGCTTCCAAAATCTGGAAAAGAGTTCCTAAAAACCAAGATCTTTCCCAATGCCGACTTCCTTCCACTAATACTGAAGTCAGCCCCTACTCAGCCTGAAATGACTGCTTAAAGGAACCCTTATATTGTAAATACAATGCTCACTATCTATGTTCAAACAAGAGAACTTTGATGCCTCGTACACACGATCAGAATTTCCGATGGAAAAAGTCCGACTGACTTTTTCCATCGGAGATTCCGACCGTCTGCCCCATCGGAGTAATACCATTAGAAATTCAGATGAAATCCATCAGAGTTTAGATACAGAACATGTTCTCTTTTACTCCGATGGAATTCCGTCAGAATTCCGATGTGAGTCTGGTCGGACAAAGATCCGATCGTGTGTACAGGGCTTTAGAGTTTTATTTGTGAACTTCACTAGTAGTTGTATCTTGGAACAAAGACTGAAATGTGGAGTTGTGGAGTGAGGGTAATTAGCCAATGAGGGAAGGAGCTGGTGTTTAAATGCTCAACCAGATTTTTTGCCTAAATTGAAAAATCTATGTAATATAATATAATCCTGTCTGTATAATCATCTATATGTGCACTATTTATACATAATCTATGAGAAAAAAAAAAACTCATCACAGTGACGTTGTATGCACCAAATACCTCAACTAAAAGAAGAACGCTGAGAAGATATTTTAATTTCCATATTCCATAACAGTGAAAAATGAAGGTTCCATCAACTTTTGTCAACTGTCTCAGACACCCAACCAATCACAAAATGGCTTGGTGAGAAAATGTGGAATTTATTTTTTAAACTTCGTTAGCCTAATATTACGTCAATGTAATTATAATGTCTTTCTAGACTGTCGTTTCCTGTAAGTCCTCAAATATTTTTTTGTTTAGGAACACCTAAATATAATGTCTTCAAATCTAAAAAGTATCTTTCGCCCATGCGTAGCAGAGAGAACCCTTTTGGGCATACAACTCTTATGCCACGTACACACGACCGTTTTTTCCGATGGAATTCCGCTCAAGCTGTCTTGCATTCACACGGACACACCGTCAAAAACGTGGTGACGTACAACATTACGACAAGCCTAGAAAAATAAAGTTCAATGCATCGAATTGTTTCCAATCAGGCGTGTTTTTTTCTCCGTCAGAATTCCAGACAGACGAACGGAATTTCCAATAGAAATGTTTTGCGTCGGGAAAAAAAAAAAAGAACGTGTTCTCTTCCTAAGTTATAATTTGCGACGGAAAAAGTCAGATGGGGCATACACACGGTCGGAATATCCAAAACATTCCGTCTGACTTTTTCCATCGCAAATTCCGACCGTGTACGCAGCATTAGACTTGGTTAGAAGCTCATGACATCACTGTGATGTCAAAAGTTTGAAGTGACGTTCAACTGCGTTGCCTGCTTTATTGATCCAGGACACAAAATGGTCTCCAATACTATGGATAGGCACGCTTTAAGCGAAGTTCTACCCTAAAGTGGAACTTCCACTCATCTGATTCCCCCCCTCCAGTGCCACAATTGCCACCCTTTCAGGGGGGCGGGGGGACAGGATACCTTTCCCACTTCTGGGAGTCCAGGCCGAGGTGTCACTGCGGGGCTTCCTCCTCCTCCCCCAGCCGCCGGGCCAATATTTTATATTAGAAAGAACATAAGGTGGTGCCAGAACAAAGACAGGTAGGCGGGAACACCCAAAACTTCCAGGTGAAGAGAAAACAGATTTAGAATTATAGCAACTAGATCTAGATGTTGGAGTATCCAATGCATGTAAACCATTGCACTTCAGGCTCTGCACACCTGGTGTGGCCACTGGCCAATATGAGGGGTTCCCACTCTGATGCTATAATTTGTATTTATTTTATATTAGAAAGAACATATGGTGGTGCCAGAACAAAGACAGGTGGGGGGGGGGGGACACCCAAAACTTCCAGGTGAACAGTAACAGCTTCAGAATAATAGCAACTAGATCTGGATGTTGGAGTATCCAATGCATGTAAACTATTGCCCTTCTGGCTCTGCACGCCTGGTGTGGCCATTATGAGGGGTTCCCACTCTCCCTGCTGGAATTTTTATTTATTTTGTATTACAGAAAATGTAAGGAGGAGCCAAAACACAGAAAGGTGGGCAGAAACACCCAAAACTCCCAAGTGGAATGGGACGAATTCTGAATGTTATGTTAGGTGGACAGTAGACTAATGCCCAGAGGCGATTTAGTTCGCATGTGCCGCGCTATATAAGTTTTTCATTCATTCATTCATTCAATGCCTTACACAATCTGTTTTCGCGGCAGTAAAAAGTCTGCCGGAAAAACTGAGAACCTCCTTGGTAGCTTTTTCCCCCAACACACAGCCGGGTTTCCTGGCAGGAAAACTGCCATGAGAGCTTTGGTCGGGAAACCCTGCCGTGTGTATGCTCCATTGCAGGTTTTCTCGATAGGTAAACTGGCATCTTAAAAACCCCCGAAAATCCCGGCTGAAAAAAGAGAATATGTTCCCTGACGGTTTTCCTGTTGGGAAAACTGCAATGGAGCATACAAATGGCCGGTTTTCCCGGCCAAAACTATCATGACGGGAAAACCGGTCGTGTGTATGAGGCATAAGATGAACCCAACCCCTTTCACACCTCAAACGTCAGCTTGAATCCTCCTCAATTCCCTGCAAGTAGCCGAGTTCCAAGACCCTGGGGTCCACCCTTGCTCCATTGTAACCCACCATCCAAATAGTGGGCTTCACACCAAAGTCATTCAACTTCATATAAGGTTTATTGCAATGACAGCACACCCCTCACTCCCACCCAACCCCATACTCCCAACATTTTTCACCAACAACAGATCTAACCCTACTCCTAATCATGGGACTGTCGGGGACATTGCTTTGGGTGGAAATGATCAGCGTGTTGTCATTGCAATAAACCTTGGCTGGAGTTAAACATCTATGGTGTGCAGCCTGTTATTTGGATGGCGGTAGACCTAGATGTTGGAGTATCCAAGACTAAACAATTGCCCTTTGCTCTTTTATTAAAAACAACATACTGTATATACTCACCTTTTTTCCTCAGGCACACTTACCTGAATACTTGAATATACTGTAGCTACTAATTAATCAGATTCCCCTGGCCCTGACAGTTGGAAGAATATTGACAATCATTTGCTATTTCATTCTGTATTAAGTGTACCATAGATAGACGTTATCTTGCACTATCCTGAAAACAGCATTTTTCTCTTTATTATTGATTTTCTTTCCAACTACAAATTAGCCAGCAGGATTTTATCACAATATATTATTTACTTACACTTGTGGTAGACTAACAACAATTATGTTTTTTTTTTTATTATAATTTTATTTCTATTGTCATTTTTTTTTGTATGTGTTTTGTATTACAACATTTTCTAAAAGTACTATATATTTGTACAGGAAGATGATGTCCGTTTTTCTATTTCAATGTTTTTGTATTAAAATAATAAAATACTTTACCCTGACTGATTTGAGTATTTTAATGAACATTCCGAGAGGTTTTAAAAAAATAGGGCCAGATTCACATAGAATTAGATTATCGTAGCGTTTCCCAAATACTCTACGCCGCCGTATTTTACCTGGCTCTACGTGGAATCCAGATAGATTTTGTCCAGTAAACGATGGCGGCGTAGTGTATTTCTCCCGGCGCAATCCATCTACGCGATTAGGGGGCGTGAAGCATTTAAAATAGGCGCGTTCCCGCGGCGATCGAACTGCGCATGCTCCGTTCCCAAATTTCCCGCCGTGCATTGCGCGAAATCATGTTGTTCGTCGTAGTAGCGTCGTAGTAGCGTCGTAGTAGCGTCGTTTACGTACATTCCTATTCCCGAACGAGTTACGTTAAAAAATAAAAATAAATTTAATTCGACGCGGGAACGACGGCCATACTTAACATGGGTTACGCACTGTTAGACCAGCAAAAAGCTGCTCTAACATTACGTAGCCAAAAAATGACGTAGGCGATTGCGAAGGACACTCGTACCTTCGTGGATCGCCGTAAAAACTAATTTTCATACCCCGACGGTGAAAACGACGCAGACTCCAACCAGCGGCCGCAAAAATATCGCAACGTAGATCCGAAGGCTTACGAAGACGTAAGCCTCTCGGATCGAAGCCCGAAGCCGCCGTATCATGGTTTGAGGATTCAAACTAGTGATACGGCGCGCAAAATTTGAAATTACTCCTGTCTAACACCAGTTAGACAGGCGTAATCGCTCTCTGAATCTGGGCCATAGTTTTTAGACTTAATAAAAGCTAAATATAGACGAGTGATATGCTATGAGGGCCCTGGAGCTTGGTGTTGGATTCCTGTATTTAGGTAGTGGCAAGGGCGGACTGACAACTCATGGGACCCTCGGGCAATAGGAGACTATGGGGCCCCCAGGCAATAGGAGATTATGGGGCCCCTGGGCAATAGGAGATTATGGGGCCCTCGGGCAATAGGAGATCATGGGGCCCCTGGGCAATAGGAGATTATGGGGCCACACAGTACTGTATACACACACATACAGTATACACACACAGTATACATACACACAGAATACACATACAGACACACAGTGCACACACACAGAATACATACACACACACTGAGAAGGTACTGGAGAGGCGGGGCAGCTATAATCTTGGGATTTTTAGACCAAAAGGATGTCGGTATTTCAGGGACAAATGTAAAAAAAACACAGATTTTTACATACTATCCCTGGGTTTCCTGAAGCTGGCAACCCTGATGGGGCCCCCTAGATGCAGTGCCAGAGTGTCCAAATGGTCAGTCCACCCTGGGTAGTGGTGCACCAGGATTAGGAGCACAGAACTAATAGTCCCCTTGTTGCCCTATTTAGATGAATAAAGCCCTATGTGACTGTGGTCGGAGCTTACACATGGCTAACCCAATCCTCACAGGACAGTGTTTATAACTAGCAAATGACCAATTGGACCCTCAATATTGATTTAATTAAAGTAATAGTAGTGCAGTTAGATTGGCAAAGGATAAATGGACAGACAGGCTTACTTTAAAGTGAATTTCCGGCCGAAATATGACTTTTAAAATAAAAATCCCCCTAGAATACTCATGCCACGTGCAATGTAACAAAGGTATGCTATAAACCACAGACGTCAATGTTAAATGTTACTGAAGCCACACCATGCCAAGCTTACCGGGAATTTCCACAGATGCCAATGTTAAATGTTACTGGAGCCGCGCCATGCCAGGCCGACCAAGAATTTCCATAGACGCCAATGTTAAATGTTACGGGAGCAGTGCCATGACAAGCAGGCCAAGAAGCCAATGCAAAATCAGAAATGACGTCCATGGCCGTGGCTGCTAAAGGAGAAAGTGAAATTAGATATAGGCACAAATCAGGTAAGTGACATCACAGCTACTTTGTTTCTGACCTTGAGCAAGAACACAGGATGAGAGTTTAGACTTTTCGTGATTCACTGGCTGCATGATGGTTCCAGGTTGATAACTCACTTGTATTATGAAATTTGATGTAAATTGTTTTTTTAAAGATGTAAGCTTCCTGATCCTGGCTTCACTAAGGTCAGGATAAATAAATCCTTATTACTTTATCCAAAACTAAAAATAAAAAGTTTTTGGCTGTACATACACTTTAAAGCCCATCTTCAGGATCCAGACATATTCTACCCTTGCAGTAGGCCAGATCCCCCACACTGCAAGGGTTAACCGTTTGTTCAGATTAGGGGTACAGGAATAAGAAGTATTACTTACTGTTCCTTGCACTGGGAGGATCTTGCAGAGCGACCAGGCCCACAAAGCCTTCTCTCAAAGACATTCAAGGCCATGGTTGCACACTCCCTCTTCCTCTCTGAACATCGCAGGGTTCACTTGGGCGTGAGAAATTTGCAGTGAGAACAAGCACATGGCTGTGTCACCCAGGGCTGTCTTAATGAGAGGGCACACCTGGGCACTGCCCAGGGGTCCCAACTGCATTGGGGCCCTGCACTTTGCCCAAAACAGCTGGTCCTTGAGCCCACGCTCCCCCAAAATTGGAAGCCCCATGATGGCACTGAGAGTGATAGATGCAAAGGGGAGGTAGTCTGCCTTCTACCTACTTGATGTCTGTTTACCTGCACTGTCATCATTGTAGGGGCCCCAGAGCATTACTTTGCCCGGGGGCCCATGATGCTATTAAGGCGGCCCTGGTGTCACCTGCTGCTTTTTTTGCTCAGTGTGTAGGCAGATGCAGTCTACATTCTCCACTGCAGGTGCCGCTCAACCATAGTGGTATTGCAGAGGGAGAGGAAGTCAAGAGGAATATTGTCACTCTATGGTTTCCTGGGTCATTAGGCAAGCTATCCGGTTGGATGCTGTCACCCCATGTGACTCTGGTGGCCAACTTGGGTCAGGCAGAGTCTATTTAAGACCCTAGTTTCTGGACTTGGTGCGCATTTTGCATGTAAGTAGTGTAGGGACAGGTCACCCATCTGTCAGGGACACTGCATAGTGGTAGGGAGAGGTTCCAGATGAGTTGGGAAAGGATAGGGACATGCCATCCTTCTTGGAACCCTCCCCATTTGGGTTTGGACCAGCCAGGCTGCATTCCACCCCTTAAGACAGACGCTATCAGCATATATGAACCCTGCTCTGTTACTCACCATTGTTATATCCTGTAAGTATTCCTGGTCTGTTGCCTTTTTGTCAGGCTTTGCCCAGCTGTTGTCTAATCAGAAATGTACCTATTTATCAGTTTCACCTTCAACATTTTATTTAGCTTGCCTTTGTTATATAAAACAACAGAATTTTTTTTTTCTATTGCATAATAATTAATATATGCTGGAATTTCATGCATCTAAATCAAAGCTGATTTTGCCCTGTGTGTGGAAAATGCAGCTCACATTTCTGGGTCTGTCGCTTTTATAATGTCATGCCCATAAATCAGCACTAGGTGGCAGTGTGCTCACTTCTACCTGTGACATTGATGCTCCCAATTTAATTGGAAGTTCATTGAAATACATAACATTTGCTCTGATTGACATAACAAAATAAGTATGGGAAAAATGAATATTGAAAGTTTTAAATATATTGTTTACTGAATATATAAATAAATGTTCAAACAAAATAATACCTGTCTGTGCTCAAAATGGAAGGGGTGCAATGGTACAATCAATAATAGTGCTCAGAAGTCATCGTTCAAAGAAGCGGAATACAAATTAGGATCCACAATCTTGAAGCTTTCTCCAAGCTGTGAAATCCTTTGTATGCGCTGCGAGATATAAAGAGAGCGCGTCTTTTGTAAGGTCCTCAAAAATACTTGAATTTATTATTGTATTGTATTCACAAAAGAACTTGGTATAAAATTCACAAATCATCCAAAAAACCCAAAACATCTCCGACCGACAGTGTCTAATTGCCATAAGCACTGACCAGTGTTGCCAACTGTTCCGTATTTTTACGGACAGTACGTAAAAACAGGCACTTTTTTCCCACGTTCGTAAATGTCCGTGGTTGCGGGAATGTGCCAGCATCGGTTCGGCTTGGAACTGTGCATGGAGATTGGAAGCAGGGGGTGATTAGAGGCAGAGGGTGATGGTGGCTGCGGTGGCAGCGCAGAGGGAAATTGGAGGCAGGAGGAGATTGGAGGCAGGGAGTGTTAGTGGCAGGGGGGATTGGAGGCAGGGGGTGTTAGTGGCAGGGGGGATTGGAGGCAGGGGGTGTTGGTGGCACCGCAGAGGGGGATGGAGGCACCGCAGAGGGTGGGGGATGGAGACAGGGGCTGTTGGTGGCACCTCACAGGGGGATGGAGGTAGGGGGACTGGGGGGGATTGGAGGCAGACGGAGATTGGAGGCAGAGGGACATTGGAGGCAGGGGGAAAGTGGAGGCAGGGGGAGAGTGGAGGCAGGGGGGATTGAAGGCAGGGGGAGAGTGGAGGCAGGGGGGATTGGAGGCAGGGGGAGAGTGGAGGCAGGGGGGATTGGAGGCGGGGGGAGAGTGGAGGCTGGGGGGATTGAAGGCAGGGGGAGAGTGGAGGCAGAGGGAGATTGGAGGCAGGGGGAGAGTGGAGGCAGGGGGGAGATTGGAGGCAGGGGGGATTGGAGGCATGGGGAGAGTGGAGGCAGAGGGAGATTGGAGGCAGGGGGAGAGTAGAGGCAGGGGGAATTGGAGGCAGGGGGAGAGTGGAGGCAGGGGGGATTGGAGGCAGGGGGGATTGGAGGCAGGGAGTGTTAGTGGTAGGGGGGATTGGAGGCAGGGGGTGTTGGTGGCACCGCAGAGGGGGATGGAGGCACCGCAGAGGGGGATGGTGGCACCGCAGAGGGTGGGGGATGGAGACAGGGGTTGTTGGTGGCACCTCACAGGGGGATGGAGGTAGGGGGACTGGGTGGGATTGGAGGCAGACGGAGATTGGAGGCATAGGGAGATTGGAGGCAGGGGAAAAGTGGAGGCAGGGGGGATTGAAGGCAAGGGGAGAGTGAAGGCAGGGGGGATTGGAGGCAGGGGGAGAGTGGAGGCAGGGGGGATTGGAGGCAGGGGGAGAGTGGAGGCAGGGGGGATTGGAGGCAGGGGGAGAGTGGAGGCAGAGGGAGATTGGAGGCAGGGGGAGAGTGGAGGCAGGGGGGGGATTGGAGGCAGGGGGAAATTGGAGGCAGGGGGGATTGGAGGCAGGGGGAGAGTGGAGGCAGAGGGAGATTGGAGGCAGGGGGAGAGTGGAGGCAGGGGGGATTGGAGGCAGGGGGAGAGTGGAGGCAGGGGGGATTAGGGGCAGGGGGAGAGTGGAGGCAGGAAGGGATTGGAGGCAGGGGGAGAGTGGAGGCAGAGGGAGATTGGAGGCAGGGGGGATTGGAGGCAGCGGGAGAGTAAAGGCAGAGGAAGATTGGAGGCAGGGGGAGAGTGGAAGCAGGGGGGATTGGAGGCAGGGGAGAGTGGAGGCAGGGGGGATTGGAGGCAGGGGGGGTTGGAGTCAGGGGGAGAGTGGAGGCAGAGGGAGATTGGAGGCAGGGGGGATTGGAGGCAGGGGGAGTGTGGAGGCAGAGGGAGATTGGAGGCAGGGAGAGAATGGAGGCAGGGGGTGTTAGTGGCAGGGTGTGTTGGTGGCACCGCAGAGGGTGGGAGATGGAGACAGACAGGGGTTGTTGGTGGCACCTCAAGGGGGGATGGAGGCAGGGGGCCTGGGGGAGATTGGAGGCAGAGGGAGATTGGAGGCAGAGGGAGAGTGGAGGCAGAGGGAGATTGGAGGCAGGCGGGGATGGTGGCTGCAGTGGCACCACAGAGGGAGATTGGAGGCAGGGGGAGATTGGAGGCAGGGGGTGTTAGTGGCAGGGTGTGTTGTTGGCACCGCAGAGGGTGGGAGATGGAGACAGACAGGGGTTGTTGGTGGCACCTCAAGGGGGGATATAGGCAGGGGGCCTGGGGGAGATTGGAGGCAGAGGGAGATTGGAGACAGAGGGAGATTGCAATGCATGAATCTATATATTGGTGATAGAGGAGGTGGTTGGAGAGAGGGGGCGCCGCCCGTGCGCCCCTTATGGACACACCGCCACTGGTCCCCTCCCTATCCAAGTTTATTCCTCTCAATAAAAAAATACAAAGTTCAAGGACTGGTTTTCTGCCTGAGGGTGAATGAGAACTGTGTGCCCGGCTGGGCGGTGTGACAGACGGACTACAACACTCAGCAGCCCTTACGAGGGTACTGCTACAGTTATCATTAGTATGCCATTGGATTCAGCAGCACTTGATTGGGTGAGATTTAACCATCAGCCTCCCCATGTGATACATAAAGAAAATGCAGGCAGATATGGAGGGACAAATGACATTTGGGACAATAGTCGGTAATAATTTATTGAATGAACTGTCTATTAAATCTTAGATAAATAAGAGTCGTATATATTACTGCTGATAACATCCAATGAACAGTAGGTGGCAGTGTATTACAATGAAGTTTCCATGTACAGTATGTGATATGAGCCTTTTCATGTGAGTTTATGAGAATCCTGAAAATACGAACTGAACCTTTCATTTAAAGGGGAAGGTAACCAAGTTTCCTTAAAGGAGTTGTAAAGGAAAAAAAATGTTTGCCTAAATTTTATGTCTGCACGGTAGACAGACAGAATAGTGTAATGATTCTGTCAAAAAACAAGTAAAGACCTATTAAATTCCTTCATCTATATCACCTCCGGCATTCTATTTTCCGTTCTCTCATTCACTTCCTGGTTTGCGATGCTCGTTCATGTAAGAACTACATTTCCCACGAATTGCGGCACGCCCAGTAATTCACACCTCCTTGAAGTCTCTAACACGTAGAGAGCGTCCTGCCGCACAGATGTAGTTCCCAGGAGGGGGTGAGCATGTCACTGACCACCGCAGACTGTGACTGTGACTGAGACATTATGGCGGACACATCAGACAATTTTGACACAATTTTAGAACCATTGTCATTTTCACAGCGAAAAGTGCTATAAAAATACACTGATTACTGTGAAAATGACAATTGCAGTTTAGGAGTTAACCACTAGGGGGCACTGTAGGGGTTAAGTGTGACCTCATATGTGTTTCTAACTGTAGGGGGTGGGGCTGGACTGTGACGTCAGTGATCGTCTTTCCCTATATCAGGGTACAGACGATCACTGACATTGCCACAATGAAGAACAGGGAAGATGTGTTTACACTCACCTCTCCACCTTTTTCAGCTCTGGTGACCGATCGCGGGACACCGGTGGCGATTGAGTACACATAGGGACACAGATCGGTCACCTCCCCCAGTCACCCCCCTCCCCCTAAAGTTAGAACATTCACTAGGCTACACATTTAACCCCTTCCTCGTCCCCTAATGTTAACCCCTTTCCTGCCAGTCACATTTATACAGTAATCAGTGCATATTTATAGCACCGATCACTGTATAAATGTGCATGGTGCCAAAAATGTGTCAAAAGTGTCCGACGTGTCCGCCATAATGTCGCAGTCCCAATCAAATAAAAAAATAAATTCTGTCCCCTATTTTGTAGGCGCTATAACTTTTGCGCAAACCAGACGCTTATTTCATTTTTTATTTTATTTTTTTACCAAAAATATGTAGAAGAACAGGTATCGGCCTAAACTGAGAACATTTTTTTTTTTTTTTTTTAATTGGGATCTTTATTATAGCAACAAGTAAAAAATATTGATTTTTTTTTTCAAAATTTTCGCTCTTTTTTTGTTTATAACGCAAAAAATAAAAACCACAGAGGCGATCAGATACCACCAAAAGAAATCTCTATTTGTAGGGAAAAAAGGGCGCCAATTTTGTTTGGAAGCCACGTCGCACGACCGCGCAATTGTCAGTTAAAGCGACGCCGTGCTGGAAGCTGAATTTCCGCCTGGGCAGGAGGGGGGTATATGTGCCCAGTAATGAAGTGGTTAACAAACCAAATGTCCTTTATGTTGGGTTTACACTTACTGTAAAATAAATTACATGTTCATTTTTTTTTTCAGGCTCTTCTGTCATTTGGATATCTTTGTCCACAGAACAGGTGTACTTTAAATACGCTCCAATTGCCGTTTTTATATTTTTAAATCTCCTTTGTGCTTTCTCCTAGGCAGCCAGCATCCGCCGCTGTGATGAATATTGAATGATTCATCCATATAACAGCTCCCCTCTCTATTAAGTCATCAGGCATCTCTCGGCCTGCTTTGAAGAAGAGAAGCCAGGTGACAGATCTCATTGATTATATATGGTGCGAATGCTTTGATCTGTATGCTTCCCATTGATTTCATCTGTAAAGAGGTGTTTTACAGAGATCGGCTGTCGCAGTCACCCCCCCCTCCCTCGTTATCATTCCCAGCACATAAAGCTCCCAGTCAGCATGAATCTATCCGCTCTGCTCTATTCTCACCTACAATACAGGGCTCTGATGCTTTTTTCTGTGATCTAGTGCCGGCTCCAAGGGAGGGATCCATCCATATTGAATGTGAGAGTCTCGAGAAAACCTAATCCTGGATTTTCACACAAGGAACAGGCCAACCCCTATTGTCCGTCGCTGTCGTCGATTCCTATGGCAAATGCAGCTCCTTCCATCCACAACCTCCGACTAAGCTACATGGGGACATCAACTACGGAGCTGGATATCCTTGGTAAGCCGACGTCTGTTATTTGATTTTTGATGTATCCACATAGTGCTGACTTCCAGGGCCTTGTGTTCATTGTCTAAGGCAGAAATTCTCAATCAGGTCGCCATAAAACCCTAGGGTTCCTCCCATGGGCGTTCGCTCCATAGGGCAAGGGGGTCGTTTGCCCCCCCCCCCCTGGAATCACCAGGGAGAGCCAGGAGCAGGGCCGAACTGGCCCTGGGGCCGATATAAGTGGTGACTGCAGCTCACCCCTCCCCTCTAGTTGTCCCTTATTTAGAGTGCCTGTCCCTCTTCTGGAATCAAATCCATTTGTCCCTCATTCCAAAAGGTTCCTCTTTTAGACCGGAAATAAATATACTGTCAATATAGTGTAGTGTTTCAGTCAAGGGAAAGGTGTGCTATGTAATGTAAAGGGGTCCAAAGGTGCAGGGTGCTGTGTAATGTAAAGGGGTCCAGAGGTGAAGGGTGCTGTGTAATGTAAAGGGGTCCAGAGGTGCAGTGTGCTGTGTAATGTAAAGGGGTCCAGAGGTGCAGTGTGCTGTGTAATGTAAAGGGGTCCAGAGGTGCAGTGTGCTGTGTAATGTAGAGGGGCCCAGAGGTGCAGGGTGCTGTGTAATGTAAAGGGGTCCAGAGGTGCAGGGTGATGTGTAATGTAAAGGGGTCCAGAGGTGCAGTGTGCTGTGTAATGTAAAGGGGTCCAGAGGTGCAGGGTGCTGTGTAATGTAAAGGGGTCCAGAGGTGCAGTGTGCTGTGTAATGTAAAGGGGTCCAGAGGTGCAGTGTGCTGTGTAATGTAAAGGGGTCCAGAGGTGCAGTGTGCTGTGTAATGTAGAGGGGCCCAGAGGTGCAGGGTGCTGTGTAATGTAAAGGGGTCCAGAGGTGCAGTGTGCTGTGTAATGTAAAGGGGTCCAGAGGTGCAGGGTGCTGTGTAATGTAAAGGGGTCCAGTGGTACAGGGTGCTGTGTAATGTAAGGGGGGCCAGTGGTGCAGGGTGCTGTGTAATGTAAAGGGGTCCAGAGGTGCAGTTGTGGAGAGGGGTACACAGTAGTGACAAAGAGATATTGAAAGATGCAGGGGGCACAGTGGGGTGTTTTTACATTTTAACGTGTGGGGGGGGGGGCGCTTTTAACCCCCGCTAGCGGACGAAGAAAGGGTAAAATGTGACTGTGTATCGCCGCTGCCGAAGCACCCCCCTCAGATGTGGCCCTTTGCTAGCCTTTACCGGCCCTTGGGACACTATTTCTCCCACTGATATGGGCCACTATTCCTCCCGCTGACAGCCAACAAGAGGGCACTATTTCTTCTTCTGATACCAATGATGGGATAATATTCCTCCTACAAATAGGGGCACGAGTCCTCCTCCTACTAACTACTAACCCTGAGGCCATATTTATTCTCACTGATGCTGGGCCCAGGACACAATCTGGCCCTCCTATAGTCTAAAGCACAATAAACTGGCCCTTTGTTTAAAAAGTTTGGAGACCCCTGCTCTAGGCCAGTGGACTCCAAACTGCAGCTGGATGTGGCCCTTTGCTTGCCTTTATCCGACCCTTGGGACACTATTATTTCCATTGACATAGCTCCCAACTGTCCCTGATTTAGAGGGCCTGGCCCCTAATTTGGAGCAATGTTCCTCTTTCCTCCTCATCTGTCCCTCATTTTGGTCTGATCTATATAGTTGTATATAAAATGCACTTTTTATATTTCATTCAATTTATAAGTTGCTGCATTTGTACATTTTAAAAGCCAATATAAAGGAATAGTAGTGGTAAAAAAGACCCTTGTGGATTTAATTAACCTTTTATTTGGTTAATTCTCCTTTAAGGTGGTGTGGCAGGGGGCGTGTCCTATGCCTACATACGTTTGTTAGTAGGTGTCCCTCATTCCCATCTCAAAATGTTGGGAAGTATGCATTGACACCAACATTGGGGTTGTAATTCCTGCCACTGACACCAACAATAGGGGGGAACTATTCCTCCCACTGACACCAACAATGCGGCACTATTCCTCCCACTGACACCAACAATGCGGCATTATTCCTCCCACTGACACCAACAATGCGGCACTATTCCTCCCACTGACACCAACAATGCGGCACTATTCCTCCCACTGACACCAACAATGCGGCACTATTCCTCCCACTGATACCAACATTGAGGCATAATTCCTGCCACTGATAGCAACAATGGGGCACTATTCTTTCCGCTGAAAGAAGGAAAAAAACTTTGGGTGGGACTTTTAAAGTGACTAGAAACAGGAGTAAACATGTAAAAATGTAAATTTTATTTGAGTAACATACAAAATATTTCATGGATGTAAAAACACATATGGAATATACAAATCCAGACAATTCTTTGTTTAGCTGAAAAATACTCTAAGTCAGACTCTAAGGCGGCGTACACACGACCGAGGTTCTCGCTAGAAACCAGTGAGAACCTCGCTGGGAGCTGCATTCCAGCGAGAACCTCGGCCGTGTGTACGCTCCTGGCTCGCCCCGCCCGTCGGGAATCCCATCGAGCGAATAGAGAGCAGGCTCTCTATTTGCTCGACGGCCCGCCTGGATGAATGGCTGGTTGCCATTCCCGACGGGCGGGTCGCCGATTTCGACGGCCGGCCGAGAGCCTCGACGGGCAAAACAATGTGTTCCGCCCGTCGAGGTTCTCGTACGTGTGTACGCCGCCTAAGTTCTTTCCACTGGCACCAACAATGGGGCATTATTCCTGCCACTGATAGCAACAATGGGGCACTATTTCTCCCACTGACACCAACAATGGGGCACTACTCCTGCCACTAGCACCAACAACAGGGCTCTATTCCTCCCACTGACACCAATAGGGCATTTTTTACTCTCACTTATCCCAGAATATTTTCTGCTCCCACTGGCCACACTTCAGCCCCTCAACTCTGAAGGATAGTAAACAGGCCCCCTTTATTTAGAAAGTTTGGAAACCTCATGCTCTAGAGCAGGGATATGCAATTAGTGGACCTCCAGCTGTTGCAGAACTACAAGTCCCATGAGGCATAGCAAGACTCTGATAGCCACAAGCGTGACACCCAGAGGCATGATGGTACTTGTAGTTTTGCAACAGCTGGAGGTCCGCAAATTGCATTTCCCTGCTCTAGGGTAAAATTTGTATTCATCTCTATTTACCAGAGACAGTGGGCCAGATTCAGAGAGCCGTAACTCCTGTCTAACTGGTGTTAGACTGGAGTAATTTCAAATTACGCGCGTTTTCTAGCTAGTCGGAAACCTCAAACCATGAATAGACGGCTGCGGGCTTCAATTCGACTGGATTACGTGTTCGTACGCCTTCGGATCTACGCTGCAATAAAATTGCGGCCACTGGGTGGACTTCCCGTCGTTTTCCGCATCGGGGTATGCAAATGAGCTTTTGCCGGCGATCCCCGAAATTACGAACGTCTATCGCAATCTCTTACGGCACCTTTAGTCATCTTTTTTTTGCGTAACACTATACCAGCTTTTTGCTGCTCTATTAGACAGCCCATGTTAAGTATGGCCGTCATTCCCACGTCGAATTTCTACGTTTTCCGACGTCTTTTATTATTTTTGACGTAAGTCGTCCGGGAATAGGAATGTTCGTAAACGACGCTACTCAAACAACGAATGACGTAACGACGTGATTTCGCGCAATGCACGGCGGGAAATTTCTGAACGGAGCATGCGCAGTTCGATCGCCGCGGGGACGCGCTTAATTTAAATGCTTCACGCCCCCTAATCGCGTATTTTGATTACGCGGCGAGAAATAGACTACGCCGCCGTAGCGTACGGGCAAAAATCTACCAGAATTCGGTGTAGAGCCTGGTAAAATACGGCAGCGTCGAGTATTTAGATTACGCAGCGCAATATTAAGTGTATCTGAATCTGGCCCAGTGTCTGTTGTCACGGGCCTTTCCCTAGTATCGCCCCTATTAGTCTGGCAGCACAGTGTAAACATTGAGGTGCGCAAGGTTCAACTCAAGTCACACTGTGCCAAGGTTAATTCAAAATGTCGTCCCTGGAGTGTGGCAATCCATGTTGCCAAGTCTTTTCCCTTCTCATGGTGCCCAAAGTATTTTGTCCTCAGACCTTGAATGTCTGCCCCTTGTTCCAGAAGTCTATTTTCAGAATGTGAAAAAGGCTGCTTGGTTTTGTGGACATGGTTCAAATTGGGTGTGGTTAATAGGGTGCCCCTAAATTTAATTTTTTAAATTTGATGACCTTACTCTACAACAAAAAGGTTGACAAAGGCTGGCCTAAGGATTTAAATAAGAACAGTTTTTTTCCCCACACATAGAGCTTTCTTTTGGTGGTATTTGATAATCTCTGCAGTTTTTATTTTTTGCGCTATACAATTTTTGACAATTTTGATAAAAAAAATATATATTTTTTACTTTCTGCTATAAAACACATCCAATAAAAAAATGTAAAAAATTAAAATGTCTTCATAAATTAAGGCCAATCTGTATTCTGCTACATATTTTTGGTAAAAAATATCCCAATAAGCGTATATTGATTGGCTTGCACAAAAGTTATAGGGCCAGATTCAGGATGGCGAGCAGTTCTTTGCGGAGGCGTAACTTGTCTTATTTACGTTACGCCGCCGCTACTGTACGCGCAAGTGCTGTATTCACAAAGCACTTGCGTGTAAACTTGCGGCGGCGTAGCGTAAATTGGGCGGCCTAATTCAAATGCGCATGCGTCGACCATTGTAAAATCCCAGTGCGCATGCTCCGAATTATGACGGTGTTTTCGACGTGAATGTAATCAACGTAAATCCCCATTCACGGACGAGTTACGCAAACGTCGTAAAAAATTTCAAATTCGGCGCGGTCACGACGTCCATACTTAGCATAGGATCGGCCATCTTTTTGTAGCTTTATCTTTACGCCCGGAAAACCCTTACGTAAACGGCGTAAATGCACTGCGTCGGCCGAGCGTAGGTTCGTGAATTGGCGTATCTTGCTGATTTACATATTCTCGGTGTAAATCAGCTGGAAAGCCCCCAGCGGCCATTTTAAAATTGCAGTTAAGATCCGACGGTGTAATACAATTGCGCCTGTCGGATTTTTGCTGCAAACCGGCGTATCTTGTTTTCTGCATACAGAAAAAAGATAAGCCGGTGCAAAGTGTGAGTTATGCCAGCATATCACTGATACGCTGGCATAACTCTTTCTGAATCTGGCAACTTTTTTAGGCAAGCGCTTTATTCTCAAAGCACTTGCCTGTAAAGTTGAGGCGTAAAAGAGACGGCAGAATTCAAATTCGGCGGGTAGGGGTGTGTATCATTTAAATTAAGTGCATCCCCGCGCCCAACGAACTGCGCATGCGCCGAACGTGATTGGTTCCCAGTGCGCATGCTCCAAATCTCGACGTCAATTCGACGTGTAAACGACGTGAACGACACTTACGCAAAACCCTATTCGCGAATGTTTTACGTAAACGACGGGAAAAAAAGCGTCGGCACGCCGTCCATACTTAACATTGCCTGCGCCTCATATAGCAGGCATACCATTACGACGTAATTGAATAGCGCCGGCTGGGCGTACGTTCTGGGATTGGCGTATAGGCTCATTTACATATTTTAGACGGGAACGCCACCTAGCGGCCAGCCTAAAATATGAAAATAAGAATAGACAGCGTAATAGACTTACGCATGTCTGATCTAAGGAAAATCTATGCTTAACTGATTTTATGAATCATTTTATGAATCAGTGGCATAGATTGGGTGCATAAAACGCAGAGATAAGATGGCTTATCTCCTACCTGAATCTACCCCATAGTGTCTACAAACTATGGGATATATTTATGGATTTTTTTCCCACTAGTGGCCAGATACTGACAACCAAAAATGATGAGGGATTAACACAGATAAGGCTTGACATGTTTGGTATCTACTTACACGACTACATGTTTCGGAGGGCATAGCCTCCTTTATCAAGTCCACTCAGGAGCATTGTAAGCATTTGTAAATAGCCTGACTTGGTATTGAAGGATTAACCCATCACAGACCCACTAGTGGCCACCAGATACTGACAACCAAAAATGATGAGGGATTAACAAGGTTAAGGCTTGACATGTTTGGTATCTACTTACACGACAACATGTTTCGGAGGGCATAGCCTCCTTTATCAAGTCCACTCAGGAGCATTGTAAGCATTTGTAAATAGCCTGACTTGGTATTGAAGGATTAACCCATCACAGACCCACTAGTGGCCACCAGATACTGACAACCAAAACATGTTGAGAGAATAACACAGTTAAGGCTTGACATGTTTGGTATCTACTTACTCAACAACGTGTTTCGGAGGGCATAGTCTCCTTTATCAAGTCCACTCAGGATCATTGTAAGCATTTTTAAATAGCCTGACTTGGTATTGAGGGATTAACCAATCACAGACCCACTAGTGGCCACCAGATACTAACAACCAAAATTGTTGAGAGGTTAACATGGTTAAGGCTTGACATGTTTGGTATCTATTGACTCGACACAACCTCATTCTTCATATTTTACAAAAAATGAGTTATGTTGTGTTATTGTGTTTGTGTGCCCAAATTAACTTTAGTGTATTTCCTACTGAAAATTTGGTTTGGCAAACAGCTACTCGGATATTGTGTGACATAAACAAATTGCAACTGACATTTTATTTATCAGGGTTTCTCCTCTTCATAAAATATATAAAGATTAGGGGGTTATACAGTATGTAATCTTCTGGTCTAAAACATTTGTGAAAAAAAAAAAAAAAAATGTCTCACAGTGTAGGGGTCAACAATAGCTCTGTATGATGACGTTAGTCTCCTGCCTTATCATTAGTCCAAAGAATAGAGCCATTCTCATTATAAATACGATTTACTGGAGGAGGCACATATGTTTTTTTATTTATTTTTTCAGATCTGCGCTATCCAAACATTCCATGAAATATTTATCTACATCTGACCCCTGTCTCCCTGGAACTGACTAGATGCCAGTTCTGTAAATGAGTTTGTTTGTTGTATGCAGGGAGCTGTAATGACATTTGGAATAGACAGGCAGAATATTCGAACGGTCTAATGTAATTGTCCTTTCAAATCAAGGCTTTGTCTATCTGTGGAGCCAGACATGCAGCTCATTATCTCATGCTTAGAGAGTGAAATGGAAAATGAACATCATGCGAGGGAGTATATTATACCCAGCGGGCAGCTGGCTCAGGCGGGCGGGCATGCGGTAGATTCATTTATTTATTTTTTTCTCTTTCGAATTGCTTGCCGAAACCACTCAGTGTGATATTTTGAAGTGGGTGATAACCCATAATAATGTTTGTGTAAGGAGAGTGGGCGGAGCTGGGAATTCAGGAGTGTAACGGAACCCCAAATTGGACAGGGGTTAAAGCTGTTTACGATATTCCATTCCGAACCCAAGACAGCTATCGCCACTCCACAATCCGGCAAACACGACCCATACGAATTTCCCCAGTAACCAGACACAGCTCTGTTTGAGGTTCAAAACGAATAGAGTCTTTAATGAGAAAATCAGGCTCTTATATACATTTAGTAACCAAGAATGAACAATAACTCAACTCCACCCACAACATACTGTAAAACAAGGAGCCCAATACACATCTTTTTGGGGTAGACATTCTGGCACCAGTTCTTGATCTAATTTACATGAGCTAATTAACTACAGCTGATAAGACAGACATCTGACCTTTAGACTTTCTGTTTAACTTGCAATACACACATTACCATCAATAGGACTTCACACAATACAGGGTCAATTAGCACAACACAATAAAAGGTTCTTAGAAGCCATACTAGATTAATTTACATCACAGTAGCAGACGACATTAACACCAGTTTTGGTGCGAGATATTCTAATCTTTCACTTTCAATTAACCTGTTGAGTTCAGAATCAACAACCTGTAAATAGTTCTTACAGATATCCTTGAATATATTGTGGATTACAGACCCATGTTAAAGCAATCCAAGATATGTCCATTATTTCCTGGCTCATACTTTGTAAGAGCTTCTGGATTCCACGGGCCCTCCCGTTACAAGGAGCATCTAGGAGTCCGTCATAATGTTGACCTTACACCTGTAGAATCTTGTTTCGACCATTTAGATGAGAAAAGTAAGAAATTGTTACTCCAACCATTTGATGGTGCCTTCGTGGACTCAACAAATTTTGAACGACTTTCCATTCGCAAACCATGTCAACGTCTCGATTTTTTTTGTACCGTGTTTCCCCCAAAAATAAGACCTACCTCGAAAATAAGACCTTGCGTTATTTTCCAGGAGGGCTGCAATATAAGCCCTTCCCCGAAAATAAGCCCTAGTTTAAAATGCTTGTAAAATCCTATAATCCACTCTATTACAGTATTATATAATGTACAATGTGTGTGTTTCTGTAATATAATTGCGGGGAAGAGAGCTCCAGCAGGTCACAGAAGCACAGAGCGGCACTATAACGAAGGTATTTGCCACAATTATATTACAGAAACACGCACATTGTATATTATATAATACTGTAATAGAGTGGATTATAGGATTTTACAAGCATTTTAACTCAATTCACACTGGGGATTCCTGTCAGGCAGGGAGAGAGAGGGGGAAAGAAGACAACACATTACATGGTAAGACCTAAATAAGCCCTACTGTGTCGTTTGTTGCCAAAATAATATAAGACCTGGCTTATTTTTGGGGAAACGCGGTAGGAGAGCAGATAGCAGGCTGCTGATGAGAGGCACATAAACTGACCACGGTGTCAGGGTTCAGCAGCCATCATACACTGTGGTCAGTTTACAGAGGGGTGGGGAGAAACTTGCAGGATCAGCTAGGTTTTTTAGGTTTTACAGGGAGCTAAATGACACAGGACAAGCACTGTGTCATATAACATGCTTTAACCGCTTGCCGACCAGCCGCGGCAGTTTTACGGCGGCAGGTCGGCTGCGCAAAATCACGTACTATTACGTGATTTTGCATTTCAGCCACTAGGGGCTCGCAGCGCCCCCTCCTCGACCCTGGTGCCGCGCACGTGCCGGGCACCTGCGATCACTCGTTACAGAGCGAGAATCAGGAGCTGTGTGTGTAAACAAAATAATGTTTGTTTTTTTTATATATTTTTGGGGGATATTTATTATAGCAAAAAGTTAAAAATATTGAATTATTAAAAAAAAATTGGTGCTTTTATTTTGCTTATAGCGCAAAAAAAATTAAATCGCAGAGATGATCAAATACCACCAAAAGAAATCTCTATTTGTAGGAAAGAGGACGTCAATTTTGTTTGGGAGTCACGTCGCACGACCGCGCAATTGTCATTCAAAGCGTGACAGTGCTGAAAGCTGAAAATTGGCCTGGGCAGGAAGGGGGTGAAAATGACCGGTATTGGAGTAGTTAAAAGAGCAATTCCAGGCAACAAATGATAGCATTCAGTGAATGCCCTCCAGCAAACTCTGCAACTGTGTTAAAGGAATTATAGGGCAATTGTACATTTGTTGCCCGCCTTTTTTTTTTTTTTGCTTTACTGAGTTACCCCCATTCTGCTGCTGCCCACTAGATGTTATTGCCCCCCAAGTTAATGCAATTGTCTTCTTATTTCTAATGTGCGGTCAGTTTTCTGTTTTTGTAGCTCATCCCTGGAGCAGAGAAAGCCAAGTCCTCAGAAAGGAAGTGAAGTCTATAGCCCAGCCTCGGGCGTTGAATAACTTCTTGATTTCGGGTTCTCTGGACAGATTACATGTCCATCAAAGTCACATGCACAAGTAAGTCTGATTCTCTAAAAATAGGTGGTCTGAGTTTGAGTGACTGCTGGGAGTGGGGAGCAGAGATATGCTGGGAGGAGGGTGTAGGTTGAGCTGAGCTGCTGTGTTACTTCTGGGAGGGGAAGCAGGAAGAGCTTAACCCCTTGGAGCTGGCACCTCCCGACCCTTTAAGGGGTTTAGGATGCCGGGAGATTTTCCTTCCACGTGATTGGGTATTCCTTGCAAAGTAAAGATTTACCTAATTTACTAAGTTCTGGAGTAATTGCACTTGCAGTGTAAAACTGCACTTTGCAAAGTGCACAGTCTATTTATTTGCCTTTCGTTAATCAACCCCAATGAGTCACTGCTGATTGCGGGAAGCTGAACTTGCTCATTACTGGGAGGAGGGTGCAGGGTGAGCTGAGCTGCTGAGTCCCTGCTGGGAGGAGGTAGCAGGAAGAGCAGATCTGTTAAGATAATGACTTCAGAACTTCTGTGAACTTTGGAGGTGAATTGCTCCACAGTGCCTGCAGCTACAGTGGTCAGTCCAACCATGTTTTATAGCTTATTGGCTGATTGTTATGTATATGTAAATACCTTTATAGCCTGACTACAGGATCACTTTACAGCCATTAGACTGGCATTATTGAGATCATAACATCACTAGAGGCTCCCATTCATTAGGGCAGGGGTCTCCAAACTTTCTAAACAAAGTCCTCCAGACTTTAAGGGGGCCGGACTGTGGTCATCATGGGTAAAAAATCCCCCATCATTGGTGTCATTGGACCCCATCATTGGTGTCATTGGGAGCAATTCTGCCCCATCACTGGAAGGAATTCTGCCCCATCACTGGAAGGAATTCTGCCCCATCACTGGGAGGAATTCTGCCCCATCACTGGGAGGAATTCTGCCCCATCATTGGGAGGAATTCTGCCACATCATTGGGAGGAATTCTGCCCCATTATTGGTGTCATTGGGAGGAATTCTGCCCTATCATTGGGAGGAATTCTGCCCTATCATTGGTGTCATTGGGAGGAATTCTGCCCCATCAGTGGTGTCATTGGGAGGAATTCTGCCCTATCATTGGTGTCATTGGGAGGAATTCTGACCCATCGTTGGTGTCATTGGGAGGAATTCTGCCCCCATCATTGGGAGGAATTCTGCCCCATCATTGGGAGGAATTCTTCCCCATCATTGGGAGGAATTCTTCCCCATCATTGGTGTCCTTGGGAGGAATTCTGCCCCATCATTTGGGTCATTGGGAGGATAAAATCAAGCAAAGGGCCACATCTGGCCCCCGAGCCGCAGTTTGGAGACCACTGCATTAGGGGGTTAACAAAAATGACGCGTTTCATGACACTAGGCTAACACAAAAAGCTAATAGATTTTGTTTAATCCCAGACACAGGGCCGATCCTAGGGTCACAGGCGCCTGGGTGCAGAAATATTTCTGGCACCCCCACATGGGCGTTAACATTTTACTAACTCCTCCCCTTTACAAATGTTTCTATGGCAATGACTCAACCACAGAGTCCTAGGGTCACAGGCGCCTGGGTGCAGAAATATTTCTGGCACCCCCACATGGGCGTTAACATTTTACTAACTCCTCCCCTTTACAAATGTTTCTATGGCAATGACTCAACCACAGAGATGCTCCCTCATGAAGTCTTCATTAACCTGGGATCCTTACATGATCTCTTAACAATAAACAAAATACAGGAAGAGAAGCAGAGTACTTTATTGATGGACACAGAGAGGGCTTCTGTTAGAGAGTCTGTAAGATGTTCGGCGCCCCCACCTCTGCAGGCGCCTGGGTGCAATGCACCCTGTGCACCCTGCCTAGGATCAGCCCTGCCCAGACATTGCATACCTGCCATACTTTCCCTTCTCTCAGCATCATTTTCTGCTAAAACTTTTTAGAGCCTAATGTGATATTTCACAGGGAGAAGAAGACAGCAACAAACCAGCAGATGCCAGCTGATCCCTCCGAGTATTCCTAGCAAGAAAAGCTATTTTTTCATGTAATTAGTAGGGTAATTTTATAATGGAATTAATTAATTGCAGTACTTAGCAGCGAGCAAAAAAATTACAAGTGTAAGGATTTGTTTTATCTGTGGCTTGTAATGTCCAAACGGGCTTATAAAATGGAAATAAATTGCTTTACAAGAAAAATAATTGCAGGCACATCCTCATCAAAGGGGAAAAGGCGTATGTATAAAGGGGCAGAAGAAAATCTCTGGGCATAAAATGTGTTTCCCAGTTGCAGAATCTGATCATAGGAAGCTGTGCCATAGATGTAAAAGGTAGGCTGGCCATAGATTTGCAGATGTCTGCCCAGCAATTACAGGCAGAAGGCATCTGCCAGTCCCAGAAAGCTCAGGGACCAACCAAACTCCACCTTGAGACTTGACCAACAGCAGCCAGAACAGGGAAGAATATGCTCTGATAAACAGAGATATTTCAACAAAGTGGAAGTCATGTGTCCTAGGTCCTTTTTTTTTAGGATCTAGGACTTGAGTTGCCTCATCGGATAACACTTTCTATAGTTCCATACCTGGTGGCAGCAATTGATAAATCCTGGATAGGGAGGCAGAACTGGAGAAACCTCCTCGCTGGAACTAGATATAAGAAGCGGGTAAATCAGTCCAATCTCATGTATAACTAAAAGCCATAAGGCCTTATGTCCATGGGCGTCCGCTCTATAGGGCAAGGGCGGGCAATTGACCCCCCCTGGAAAATCGAGAAGGTGTTGAAGAGTGAAGAGCGCCGTGGTGACAGGCAGGTTAGAACAGGGAGAGAGAGGCGAGCTGCTGGCCATGGCATTGCAGGGGGGCGGGGGTGGTCTGGTAAGGGGTGACACCACTGCACCTGACCAACCAACCCCTTCTCTCGTGGCCACGGGCTGTCTGAGCGGTCCTGGACCTGATGTCACACAGACACAACGAGCAGAGTGAAGCCGCCTCCCCCTCCTGCTGTGCCGTGCTGATGGCTGATCTGAGGTACTTAATGGGATGGGGGGAGGGAGGGAGGGTGTGTCTGTGCTGAAGAGGGGTGTGTGCTGAAGGGGGGTCCATCTGTGCTGAAGGGGGGTCTGTGCTTAAAGGGGGTCCATCTGTGCTGAATGGGGAGGTCCATCTGTGCTGAAGTAAGGGGTCTGTGCAAAATGGGGGGATCTGTGCTGAATGGCGGGTGTCCATCTGTGTTGAATGGGGGGTCTGTGCTAAAGGGGGTCCATCTGTGCTAAAGGGGGGCCTGTACATTCTCTAGGCTATATTTATATGGGCATGGAGTGAAGCTGAATTATCTCAAGAGCTATTTTACACTGCCAGCTGACCGCGTTATTGGTAAATCGCTTTACCATCATTTTAGCTGTGCTATTCGGCCGCTAGTGGGGAGCTTTTAACCCCCCGCTAGCATTTGAAGAAAGGGTTAAATGCCGATTCATGCCCCCCCCCCCCCCCAAATTTTAGCGGACGCCCATGCTTATCTCATAATGTAAATCAGATGCTTGCCATCATACTATAACTAGACGCTCTAGAGATGGCAGCTGAATGTATATTTTAAAACTTTAGCTATTTTATAACATAGTGAGATTCTCCACGTGTGCTTTAAATATTTATCCACGAACGCCCTTTTAATCATATACAAACCTGCCTTTCGTTGTTACCTTCCCCTTTGATGGTTTCTATGTAATGTACACGTGCTGATGTAAGCCTTTGCAGGATTTCAGATCTCTATTCATGTGATGGCTTGCATTAATGTCTATGTTTATTTTTAAAGATCCCACTTTAGGGTGTGCTGTTAAATAAGGTGCTTTCAAGATCAATAATAATCCAGAAAAGCACCATAGAAGGTCCACACCGCTGAAGTCTAACAATCCCTACATTATTCTATTTTGGTTATTCGTGTAGACCAGCAGTCTGCAAACTATGGCACGCAGGCCCAAAGCAGCCTACTACGAGGTTCTATCTGGTCCACAACCGATTTCATTATCTGTCTCGGTTTACCAAAGCCCAACAGTGGGGGTTAGGGTGACCACGTGTCTCGGATTGCCTGGGACCAGGGCCGGCCTAAGGTGTTCAGGTGCCCTGTGCGAGCTAATCCTGTGGCACCCCCCCCCCCCCCCCCCAACTTCACCCCTTGCCCCCTGGTCACCTAAACACACACAAAGAGATCACAGGGGTGGGGAGCACTGGGGGGGCAGGGGTGGAGAGCACTTGGGGGGGGCAGGGGTGGAGAGCACTGGGGGGAGAACAGGGGTGGAGAGCACTGGGGGGAGAACAGGGGTGGAGAGCACTGGGGGGAGAACAGAGGTGGAGAGCACTGGGGAATCTCCTCATATCCCGGTAGGCCAGTCCGGCCCTGCTGACTGTGACTCACATTCTGCAAAATGTGATGGCTGCATGGCGCCCCTGTTGCCCATGGAGCCCTGTGCGGCCGCACAGCTCGCACACCCCAAAGGCCGGCCCTGCCTGGAACAGTCCCGCATTTTGTGGGTCTTGCCCAGGATTGACCCTGACTCAGTACCCCAGTTCTATAAGGTATTTTACTATACATTAAGCAGTCACACTGCCAAAATATATAAGACACTCACAATGGTTATTACATGTTTTGGGTCTCATCTCCTTGAAATAGAGCTAAAAGGGTTCAGCAATGCAAGCTCTTTGAATGAAAAGCAGAAAAAGGACATGAGGGTTATCACAATGCCAACGGGAACAATTAAATATTTCCAATGCCTTACACAATAACCTCCAATCTAAATTGAACGTTCAAAGTTCCTTGTAATCTCAGAGAGCCTGTCAGTCAAGTGTCTGACAGATACGTTTTGTAGCTCAGACGGCACAATCTTTATACTTCTAAAGCGTTCGTTGTATAATGGCCGTATGAGTGTATCACAGACTTGACATACGCAGAGGTGGCTCGTAGTTCTGCTGCTGGCATCTTATTTAATTTTTTTATTTTTTGTCATTTTAAACTAGAGTAGAGTATAGACATTGCATCCCTGGTGCCCAATTAACTTGTACAAGTGTAATATTAGATATAGAAAGTAGATGATAGTTTTACAAATATACCTAATTTATCTACTGAATGAAGGTACGGACAAATAAGAGTAGTATAGTCTAAATCAGGGGTCTCCAAACGTTCAAAACAAAGGGCCAGGTTACTGTCCTTCAAATATTTTTGCGGCCGGACTGTGGCTAGTGGTGGCAGAAATTACCCTGGCATTGGGGGGAGTAAACAATGCCTAGGCTTGGTGGTCAGGGTCAGTAGAAGTAAAAAAAATTACATTATAGGTATCAGTGGAAAGAATAATGCCCCATCATTGGTGTCATTGAGAGGAATAGTGTCCCATCATTGGTGTCAGTTGAAGGAATAGTGCCCAATCATTGGTATCAATAGGATAATTAGTTTTCTGTTTCTGGTGTCAGAGGGAGGAATAGTACCTCATTGTTGGTGTCAGTGGGTGTCACGCTTACCCCAAACGCAGGTGGTCAGACACTGTAGCTGGCTACTGTGTTCTACACCTATAGCAACCTCCTTTCCCATAAGGCAAGCAGGCCTACCAGTACTTGGTTGCCCCCAGGACTTATACACACTGCTATAGTGCCTGGCCACCACGCAAACTGAGCAAAGCAAACAGATGCTTGCGGTTGGCAGACAGGCAGAGTGGTTCTATAATAGTTCAGGTAAAAGGCAGGTAGAGTTTAGAGAATAGTTGTTATCCAGTCCGAGGTCATACACAGAGAAATCCAATCTAGCAGAGTAGGGCAGACAGACAGGGAGCTTGATCAGATATTACACACGTTATCACACTCTATCACAGGGATGGACTGAGACCAAAATGTGGCCCTGGACTTTATCCAGACCGGCCCACTTTATGTTTGCAAACAAGAACAAAAACAGTATATAAACTATACGCAATTGTGCAAAAAAACATAAGTAGAATAACATAAGGAGTCCTCACTCACCTCTTTTATTATTTCACTTATTCTCCTCTGTATTTTCCTCATTCTTCTCACATCACTGCATGAAGTGGAGGGCGAGCTGCGCAGCCATTACTTTGACAGGCTGTCACTGAAACCGGCCCACTGAGCCATCGGCCCACCGGGAAACTCCCTGTAGTCCCTATGGCCAGTCCATGCCTGCTCTATCACAAGAATGAGACTGAAGGTTTGGCTGGCTTAAAGCATAGTTACACCCAAAATTGAACTTCCACTTTAAGGGAAGTTTACCCCCTGACTTGCCACATGGCATGTCATTTTTTTTTTGGGGGGGGGGCGGAAACCCTCTTTTTAGCAGTCTTGTAAATGAACTGTTCCTGATGGCATCATGCCCATAGATAAGGTCTGGACGTGAGGACTGCAGGAACAGTCCACCGCTTGACATTGGGGGGGCGCAGTTTTCTGGAGGATTGAAGGATCGAGGTGAGTATTACCTTTTGGTTCGCCCTTGGACAAAACAAGCAGTTAGCCCGTGCAGTGCAGGCACAGAACCACTGCATGGGAGAAAATCTGCTTTAAGTGATATGGAAATGAACATTGAGGGAAATTGATAAAAACTGGAGCAGCTGTGCATGGCAATCAATTAGCTTCTATTTTCAGCTTTTTTCAGTTATGCTTTGAAAATGAAAGATAGAAGTTGATTGGTTGTCATGCACAGCTGCTCAACATTCTGATCGTTCCACTTTTGATAAAATCCCATTTGGGGTCTGTAGCATCTTCTGAGCAATGCAATGACTATAATTTCCGTGTGCTTCTTTCTACCAAGTGGAAAAAAACAATATTGCCCAAATGGTAAAGTTAAGCTCTGCTTTTCTCCCAATTTTACAATAGCCAGTATGTCTGTATACCCTTTGTCTCATGCTGGCCTAGTACTCCTTTATGACTCTTGATGCTTCCCTCCACTAGAAGGGTTTTTTAAATAGTAAAAGAGGAGTTCCCAGTGTCCAAATTGATGGCACACTTTATGCAAAGATATCAATCATTTATTGAAAATAAACAAATCGAGCCAATGCGTTTCTTCAGAGTTATTGGTACTTGTAATGGTCACCATCAACCCAAGACAGCTTATCCGACACTCCACAATCCAGCAGACCTGACCCATTCCGTTCCCCAGAATAAAGACAAGACAAGCTTCGTTCTCTGAGTCAAACGAATGAACGTTTTAATGGTAAACTCAACTCTTCTTATACAGTTACAACTTACAAGCATGCTACCGTAATCACAGAGACAATGAAACTCTCCACCCCCCTCATAATACAACGGGGCTTCAATATACCTTCAGATAGGCTAATTGCTAATCATTATCCAGACAGCCTGGCTCCGCATACAGCTTGACAATTCACATTCCACATCTAATCATCAATAGACTTTAGCATACACAATGAAAAGGTCTGTAGAGCAGACTCAATTAACACCTCACAGTTAGACATCTGGCCTGTATAGACTTAATTAGTACAATAGACACAACACAGTATTCAATCAGGTAAACTTAATTAACATTTCAACAGCCTGTTACACAGAGGAATGAATCACTGTCCTATTGACCTGTTCAGGTCAAAATAAACCACCTGTAATATTCCAAGATATCCTGCAAACATGAATTATCATTAATGTCCCATCTTATGTAATCCGAGATATAATTTCTCAGTCACCCAATGCCCCTATCGGACATAGGGTGACCCTAGACCCAAGAGTCATTGGTGAGGCTGGCACAGGAGTACACTGCACCCTTCAAAAGTCTCTGGGTGTCACGGGTCATTTCGTTACAGTATTTATCAAAGGAAAATGGTGGACTCCATGGTGATACTTGTGTCTCTGTAAAGAGCCTTGTACTGACAGATGATGTCTGGAATGGTACGAAGGCAGCAAGTACCACCACGGAGCCCACCGATCTCTGTTAATAGCGCTGATGAAATGCGCTTTGATTTGTTTATTCTTGATTCTCAATGAATGATTGATACGCTTGCATCAACTGTGACATAACTTTGGACACGGGCGCTCCTTTTTTATTATTTGAAAATCCCTTAAACTTAAGTGACATCAGAGGGGGACCAGTTCAGGTAGTAACCCGAAGGGAGTCACAGGCCTTCATTTATCCACAGAACCACTTAACACAGACTAAAATAATCCAATCTGTCCAGCACGGTCCCGAGCTCAAACCAACCACTTCCCTCCACTGGATAAGTCTTGTAGAAACGCGTGGCAACCAATCAGAAATGACCTTTCAGTATTTTTGAATAGTATTTTGAATTGCTTTCTGATTGGATAGTGTGTTATACTACACCACACCACCTGCATGTTGGTGCTCAAATCTTACATTATGATAAAGATTAGATATGTGCATTCCCGTTCGTACGAATGTTATTTTCGTACGAAAATGTTCATTTTCGTACCGGCAGGATAATGTGTACATACGAAAAAATTAAAGCACCAAAATACGAAAACTACGAGATTACGAATGAGCCGCATAACGAACAACCGCAAATACGAACGAATGATCCGACGAAAAAAAACGACAAAACGAGAACGGCAAAAGAACGAAAATGACATCTATAACAAAAGATTTACATTCTGTATTTTGTTTGAATCCTTTTTCTGTTTGTTTTCAGTCCTATGTTCATTGTTCATATGGCATCTATAACAAAAGATTTGCATTTTGTATTTTGTTTCAATACTTTTTCTGTTTGTTTTCAGTCCTATGTTCATTGTTCATATGACATCTATAACAAAAGATTTGCATGCTGTATTTTGTTTCAATACTTTTTCTGTTTGTTTTCAGTCCTATGTTCATTGTTCATATGACATCTATAACAAAAGATTTGCATTCTGTATTTTGTTTCAATCCTTTTTCTGTTTGTTTTCAGTCCTATGTTCATTGTTCATATGACATCTATAACAAAAGATTTGCATGCTGTATTTTGTTTCAATCCCTTTTCTGTTTGTTTTCAGTCCCATATTCATTGTTTATATGACATCTATAACAAAAGATTTGCATGCTGTATTTTGAATCCAAAATACGAACAGAAAAAAGGAATTTAAAATACAGAATGCAAATCTTTTGTTATAGATGTCATATGAACATACGACTGAAAATAGCAAAAGAAAGGGGTTTCAAGATACTGCAAATCATTGACGAAAATTCACGAAAATTCACGAAAATTATTGTCTAACAAGTAACGAACATGAAAATAAAACAGTAACGAAAATACGAAACGATCGGAATACGAAAAAATCGTGGCATACGAAAAACGAACGGGAACAAACAGGGAAACGGGCCTCTTACGAAAAACGAACGAAAACGAAAAAACGGAACGATACGAAACAGAACAAAAAAAAAAGATTTTTTTTTCTGTGCACATGTCTAATAAAGATTAGTAACTATAATGCTATAGATGGCAATATTTGTGTTTTTTTTTTCTTAATTGTTGTAGTTATACTTTCCAATCTGTTTTACAGAGATTTACCTAAACCAGAGTAACCCACTTCCTGAGTATTTTGGTTACATGAGAAGTAGCCATGATTCCACATTGCTGGTGTCCCCGCTGGTCGTGGCAGGAATTGTAATTGGGCTGGTTCTCTTTCTTTCATGTGTCACCATCATCATTGGTAGCCTGAGGAAGGATGGAAGGGAAAGAGACTGGCGCCTTCAAAATCCAAGCTATGGTATGAAGTGACACTGCTCTATTATTCTTGGACAGAAGGGACATACTGTATGTATAAGTGACTGCATTAGACCTTATGACTGTTAGGTGTTTCAATTGCATAAGGAGCCAGTGCACTGGGAACAGGGCTGGAGCAAAGATTTTTGACACCCTAGACGAGACCTCATTTTGCCGCCCCCTTTGGCTTCACCCCTGACTCCACCTCCTTTGCCCTGCCCATTATACCCCACCCTTTTCTTGGAGTGCCCCCTAAAATGCAGCCCACCAGCACCCACCAATGCAGCCTCACCAGTGCCCATCAAATGCAGCCTCACCCGTGCCCACCAGTGCAGCTTCACCGGCACCCACCAATGCAGCCTCACCAACGCCCATCAATGCAGCCTACTAGTGCCCATCAATGAATGTTTTCTTGCTTGACTCATTTGGGAGTCGGGACACACACACAGTCCTCCGCCGCTGCTGCGCCTCTGACACTATGTGGGAACAAAGCGGCGGCTGCCTGCTGATGCTGAAACTTATGCCGTGTACAGACGATCGGACATTCCGACAACAAAACCTTGGATTTTTTTCCAAAGGATGTTGGCTCGAACATGTGTTGCATACACACAGTCACACAAATGTTGTTGGAAATTCCAAACGTCAAGAACGCGGTGACGTACAAGGCGTACGACGAGCTGAGAAAAATTAAGTTCAATAGCCAGTGCGGCTCTTATGCTTGATTCCGAGCATGCGTGGAATATTGTGCATCGGAATTGTGTACATATGCTCGGAATTTCAGATAACAAGTTTTGTTGTCGGAAAATTTAAGAACCAGCTCTCAAATTTTTGTTGTTGGAAATTCCAACAGCAAATGCCCGATGGAGCATACATTTGGAATTTCCGGAAATTCCGACCATGTGTATGTGGCAAAAGTTTGGTGCTATGAGTCACATCACAGGTTCCTGTGCACGTCACCGCCTCCACCCCCCCATATTTGGGGCCCATCCTGACCCTTAGGGTAAAATGCAGGGTTCTAGTGTGCAGGCAACTGTTAGGCCTCGTACACACGATCAAATCTGTCTGCTGGAAACGGTCTGCTAGACCGTTTCAGCAGACAGATTCGATCATGTGTACGGGCTAACAGACGGATTTGGCCCCCCGACAGATTTCAAAGCATGCTTTGAAATCTGTCGGCCGGGAACCCGTCCGCCCGACATGTCTGCTGGTTAGTACGCTAACCAGCAGACATGTCTTCTCGCACAAGCGCCGAATGGTTTCGACGCATGCGCGGAAGTGTTTTACTTCCTGGTGTGGTGACGTGGCGGCGTCAACGTCACCAACACATCAGCGCGCTGTCTGCTGGCGGGGATTTTGGTTTGCTCGTGTGTACACGCGAGCAAACCAAAATCCCAGCAGACAGATCTGTTCAAATCTGTCGGACAGACAGATTTGAACAAATCTGTCTGCTTGTGTGTACGAGGCCTTAGTGTGAGGTCAAGGAACTGGTGTGGCGATGTCCATTTATGTGGGGGAGAGAGGACACTCAAGCAACTAGTTACCAAGGCTACGTTCTGGATAGGACTGTTAATGGGTCCGGATCCTGACCACGGTCCGCCATTTAGTGATGCCTGCTCTAAAGTGACATATTGTTATCTGTTCACAGATGGAATATCCTATGCACCTTCTTTTGGAGATCTGAGTTCCGTCTGTACAGGGGACATGTCTCCAGCCTTAGATTTTGCATCATATCTAGGCCTTAGCGTTTCCTATCCAGATTTTCCACCACGGTAAGAACTGAATTTGATAGATTCTAACACATATTAGACTGCATGTGCACATTTAGTAAAGGAATCATATGTTTTTTTGTGTCACATAAAATATATTTATATTTTATTTCACGTGTAAATAAATTCTAATTTAAATAAAATGTATTTTAATTTAAATGGATTTATAACAGAAAAAAAAATTAAAGGGTCACTAAAGGAAAAAAAATGTTTTGCTGAAATGACTGTTTACAGGGTATAGAGACATACAAGTTAACTGATTCCTTTTCAAAATGATTAAACATAGATAAAAATCAATCATATAATGTGCCTGCAGATTAGTTTCACTTTTGATATGGCTTCATGTTTCTGCAAAGTAGAAATAGACACACAGAACAAAAACAAACAAATACAGGGCAGTGTTTTGTTTTTAAAATTAATCTGATTGGTTCTGGGAAGTTTTAGACACACAGTAATGACAGCTTAAACCATCGTGAGAAAGCTCCCAGTACTGTGGTTATAAGGAAACAGACAAGCAGGAAGTGTGGAGTTACGGAGCAGGATTACAGCAACTTCAAAGCAAAAACGAACAATAAGGACATGAAACCAGTACTGCAGTAAGGTAAAGGAAGCCATTTAGCTAAAAAAAAATGTTTCCTTTAGTGATCCTTTAAGGCTTGTTTAACACTAGTGTGATTTCAGGTTCAGCCATCACATCATAGTTACAGTTATAGTTATGCCTGATGAAGGGGTCCTGCGAGGCTCTGAAACGTTGCCTTTGTAACTATGATGTGATCACTGAATAAAGATTTGGATATGCTCTGGAGATCAGTAGGGACATGCTAAATTTTGATCCATGTATGGGCTAACTTGTACACAAGACAATCGATTGATTAACTTGGACACAACCAGCTTGCCAGGTTTTTCCCGAACGATCAGTGCCATTGGCTATTTCCGAGAGTTTATTGCTTAGGGTAACTTTAACCATGAGTGTAAGGATAAAAAATTGCTTGATTTCCCGAACAACACACTCAGCATTAATGAGGGAATCTCTCCCGTGCCGCTATTGTGTTCTGCTGGCGGCAAGCATGGTGAGCCTTCTCTGTGGACAGAACACAATTAGTGTTGCCAGAAATTGACAGCGGCACTAATCATTGGGGAAAAAGTCATCAGTCTGGTTGTACATAAGTTGATCAATGGATCGACTAGTGTAGAACCAGGGGGCCCATAAATGGATCGAAATTTGGAAATTTCCCTGCTGAACCGGATGAATTTTGATCCACATATGGCCATCTTAAGGCATTTGTTTTAAATCTTTAAAGTCAATTTTGAGGATGGGTAAAGGGTGAGGAGGGTCCAAACCAACCTTTCTTAACTTTTTTATTATAAAAGAATCTTTAGGTCTTAAAGCGGATGTCCCACTAAAAAGGTATATTAAAAGCCAGCAGCTACAGATACTGCAGCTGCTGACTTTTAATATTAGGACACTTACCTGTCCTGGAGTCCAGCGCCGTCCGCAGCAGAGGATGAGCGATCGCTCGTCTCTCTTCTGTTCCCCCCTCCATCCACGGTGAGGGAACCAGGAAGTGAAGCGCTGCGGCTTCACTGCCCGGTTCCCTACGGCGCATGCGCGAGTCGCGCTGCGCCCGCCGATTGGCTCCAGCTGTGTGCTGGGAGCCGAGTGTTCCCAGCACACAACGGGGGGGGGCGACGGGATGTGATGCAATGCCCGTCTTTTGCCCGTGAATGCTGGGCCGGAAGTGGGTGCAGATACCTGTCTATCTGCACCCCCTCCCCCTGAAAGGTGTCAATTGTGACACCGGAGGGGGGGAGTGTTCGGATCAGCGGATCTTCACTTTAGGGTGGAGATCCGCTTTAAGGAATGTCTAAAAAATATATAGATCTGCAGATCACTGTACTTTAGCTAAACCACATTGGTAGTCAATAAGAGAAAGGCCAATATAGTGGTGGTCAGTGTAATGCCCCGATACATGGGTGATCGGTGGAAAGAATGCTTCTTACGACACCTAACCTGATCATTAGTGTCAATGGTCTCTGACATATGAAAGAAGAGGCTTCCCAGGTGCAATTCCGATAGCTCTGCCAAGTGACGGTGATGAGAGAACTTGACTATGGTATTAACCATGGCTTGTTACCTGCTATGCCAATAAAACCACCCCCTTTTCCTCTAATGACCACACCACACATAACTAGGGTAAATTGCCTGTAGCAGCCGTTTTATTACACATAACATACAGTTTATTAACGATAATGCCCAAGTTTCCAATAGGCATAAACCAGAACCGTACCTGCTAGTCACTTGTAAGGCCTCCAGAGAGGAGGAGACAACTAGCTGGTACCTGTACCAACTGGGAGCCTTACCTCAGACTGGTCCCTAAACCATTCCTTTTAAGTGCCCATATGACCTAAAAGGACCTTGCACCCCGCCAGGTGCACCCCTTTTCTCTGAGGGACGCACCAGTCCTCCAAAACCAACAGGAAAATTACCACAACATGTAGGGTGGGAGGGTGGGAAGCTGTTCCTCTCTCTTCCCCTGTAGACGAATGCCAACCCCTTCCTCCTACGTCACTTCCCCCTACAGGGCTCCGACCACCTCAATCACCCACTAGACTCCCCTGATTCCCTCACCTCAGGTACCAAATGCCCCATTAACCCCTGTCATGCCGGCCCTCCGTTATGGCTTTGGGGTTGTACTTCGGGCCTTTCTATACAGGCTCCATTTGCAGATCAGTCCATGACAGCTCAAAGAACCTTGACCAACCATGGAATCATGGTTAACAAAGGCTGGTCTAAATTGCACAGGATCACAGGGTTTAGCTTTAAATAAAATAAGCATAAAAACAGCCAATAAACCAACAAGCATCCTCTAGCCGCTCTCTACACAAGATATGTCTTCACAATAAGACATTGATTGGTGGTAGGTTCTAGGACACTAATCATTTAATTGACTTAACCTCTACTCAATTTGCTGGCCACTAAGTTTGTCCATTTTTTATTTTACCATGTTTCAAATTAGATTTGGAAAAAATACGCATTAACTTCTTTTTTTTTTCTCTGTGAGTCAGTGAAGGGACGATTTACGTAAATCACAGTTGACAGGCGGGATAAATGGCCATCATGCTAATATGTCCTATTAGGAGAATGAATGAAATACCGGTGTGGTTGATATCATAGTGCTCATCTGCTTTATTTGATGTGAAATGGAGAGGGAAAGATTAGAGGCTCAGACAGAAGACTTCTTGCTGCCCTTCACGGTGAATTTAGTTTAAATTAAGTAGTGGCAGAATTTAATAGATGAACTGTTTTGATCGCTCGGTAAGATGGTGTCATTAACCGAGTGTCAGTGTGAACGGTTCCTAAGAGAAATTAGGGGCTACGGTGATATTAAGTTAAAGGTACACTTCAGTCAAAATTGAAAATTAAATCCTAAGGAGCAACCAGGGAGCATATCCAACCTTCTGAGGGATGGAGTGTTTAGTAAGGAATTGTTGCAGTGCACCAGTCCACCCTACTCCCTTTGTCTGTAATCTGGTGATCCTGGAGCACACCTGCTTGTGATGTTGGAACATATATCTCACTGCCTCTCATACACAATGTAACGGGAGGGCCCAGAAGCTCTTAGAAAGCATGAGCCAGAAAATAATGGACATTCAGAATATGTCTTGGACTACCTGAGATGGGGCAGTAATGATTATCCACAATATATTCCAGGATATCTTTAACCACTTAAGGACCCCCGCACGCACATATACGGCCACAGAATGGCACGTACAGGCACAAGGGCGTAAATTTACGTCCCCGCCTAAGTGCGGTTCGGGGGTCCCATCGGGACCCCCTCCACGGCGTGCGGGGGTCCCCCTGGCTCCGGGAGCGATCCGGGATCTGGGGGCGGATGTCGGCGAATACCTGCCCCCCCGCGATCGCTCCCAGCCAATGGGAGCGCGCTCCCAACCTGTCACTTCCTCCTCCTGTGTTTACACAGGAAGGAGGAAATGATGTATTCTCTCATCGCAGCGCTGTTTCCCAGCGCTGCTGATGAGAGAAGACATCACAAGTAAGTGTGCACCAACACAACACTGACACACACTCACATAGGCATATTAACCCCTTGTGATCGCCACCCCCCTGTCACAGTGTCACTGAATGCAGTGATCTAATCACTGCATTTAGTGTCAGTGTGACAGGCAGTGTAAAAAACAGTTAGTGTTAGGTTCAGGATAGCCCCCCCACCCCCCCTAATAAAGTTTTAACCCCCTGATCACCGCCCTAGTTAACCCTTTCACTCCCTATTGCGAGTGTCACTAAGCGATCATTTTTCTGATCGCTGTATTAGTGTCGCTGTTCCCGCTAGGTAGCTATTTTTTTTTATTGCGATTTTTTTTTTTACTAAAGACATGTGGCTAAATAAATTTTGGCCTAAATGTTTGACTAAAATTTAGTTTATTTGATTTTTTTTTTTAACAAAAAGTAAAAAATAGTGTTTTTTTTTCAAAAATGTCGCTCTATTTTTGTATATAGCGCAAAAAATAAAAATCGCATAGGTGATCAAATACCACCAAAAGAAAGCTCTATTTGTGGGAAGAAAAGGACGCAAATTTTGTTTGGGAGCCACGTCGCACGACCGCGCAATTGTCTGTTAAAGCGACGCAGTGCCGAATCGCAAAAACACCTTGGTTCATTTACCAGCGTATTGGTCCGGGTCTTAAGTGGTTAAAGAACAAATTACTGTTTGTTGATTCTGAACTCAACAGGTTAATTGAAATATGTTAATGTCATCACCTCCAGCTACCTGGCTGCCTATGTAATGTAAATTGAATCCAGACTACCTTCTAAAGATCTTCTCTTTGTGGATTGGGCTAATTAACCTGTGATTATGTGAATGTGTATTGATGATAATGTGTATTGTAAGTTAGCAGACAGCCTAAAGGCCAGGTGTCTGAGTCATCAGCTGTAGTTAATTAGCTCATGTAAAATAGGTCACGTCCCGGAGCCAGTGTGTCTGCTAAGAGATGTATTGAGGATGATGTGTATTGGGGGGGGGGCTCGTTAGGTAACCATTGTGTGATGTTGTGGGTGGATTTGGGTCATTGTTCATTTGGTTACTGCAGGATCCTAAATTGTATATAAGAGCCTGTATTTCTCAATAAAGGGTCAGACCTGCTTGAACTTCATACAGAGCATCATCTTGTCTCTGTGGAAAGAATTATTATTTTGGGTCTTGTTCGCCTGACTGTGGAGTGACGGTAGCTGCCTTGTGTTTGGAAAACAAATATCCTAACAGCGTTAACCCCTTTCGCATTTGAGGTGCCGTTACACACAAATATTACTTGTAGCACCCTCTAGTGTGCAACTAGTGTAGGGAAAAAGTATTTTGTTGGCTCGTAGTAGCTTTGTGAGTCTGTAATTGGGTCAGGTTACTCCAGGTCAGTGTTTAGCGGTCTGCGGGACAGGTCTCTGGTACCTCCCCCTTGTTCTAGAAGCTTGAAAGAGTTCTGGCAGTTAGTGGGCGGAGGGTAGGAAGCCCTGAGGTACTCTGTCAATCCTAAGGCAGAAAGCTTGGCAGGGTGGCTGGGTCAGCTCCTAAATATGGTGGAGCCTGAGCAGCAGGGGAGTCAGGTAGAGGATGGAGTACTAAGGTTGCTGTTGTGTGGCCTGGGAGGGGCCCCTGGGGCTGGATGCATAGGATCTTCCTGTGTATCATCGGAGAGGAGAGGCAACAAGATGTAGAGAGCATCCTCTGCCCTTATTGCAAATTGCTGCTGGGAACAATCTCCAAGCTATTGAGGAAAACCAAAACCTTAAGTTAAAAGAAAATATATGTTTCATCGTTGCCTTTTTACATTTCTAATGGTGCCTGTTTTTTTATTGGAATGATTGGAGAGAAGGTCTACGTTAAAGGGGAGTTCCAGCCTTTTTTATGTTTAATAAAAGTCAACAGCTACAAAAAGTGTAGCTGCTGGCTTTTAATAAACAGACATTTACCTGTTCCACTGTCCAGAGACGCGGCTGCCCGGAGCTTTGCTGCCCCCCCCCCCCTCCGCCGGCGCCTCCATTCTAACTGTGGGCACCCGGCCGTGACAGCTTTCGGCTTCACAGCCGGGCACTCACTGCACATGTGCAAGCGGCGCTGCGCTCCCTGAGTGGACAGACGATCGCCTACAGGGAGGGGCCGCCTAAGGCGATATGAGTCGCCTGGGTGGAAGGAGGAAGTGGGACAGGAAGTCCCACTCCTACTGAAGCCCCCACTCCCCCCCCCCCAAATGTGGCATGTAAGGGGACGAGGAGTGGTTTAAGCGACAGTTTCACTTTTGGAATGCTTTAAGGCTTACTATGTGTGGAAGGGAGCAATCTAACGCCCCAAAATACGGCCTGATTATATTGAATATTGTGGTGTGAGAAAGCCGTCTGCCTCCTTCCATGGAGTCTCTGAGACTCTGCAATCACCTGCATTCTATCAGTTTAATGTGATCTGTTGTGTATTCAGAAGAGAATTATTCCCGAAGTAGAGAAGTCTTTATTTGTTTTACAGGATCTATGGAGCATCTGCTGCCATGAAGTAATCATCCCTCCGTATTATCCAGCAGCATATTTCAGACTCACAACGTTGTAATTGCTTTCAGATTCCTCTCAGATCTGAATTTACCGACCATCTGCTTTAGGCTGCAGACAGAGCAGCCTTCAAAACATTGCGGGCAGAAACTCAATGGCGTAGAACAGCGGTGGTCAATGCGTTGGATGTAGATGGCCTTGTGTTGCTGGGGAGAAGAAGGCTATCCATGGTCACCTTTTCAACGTCTAATGCCCATTATATGCATATAGCTGTGGGGCTGGGAATGCGCCAGCCACAGATGACAGCTTCCTGGTGGGCTTTCTTAGGTGACTTCGGACTAGGGCTCGAACACGCTACTGGTCAACAGGATGAGGAGAATGCTCCTTTTATTTCTGGTCAATAGATTCTGCTATACAGAAGGCTGTCACCCCAAACTGAGAAAAACCATCAATAATTTGACACAAAGATACCTCTTATGGCACACTAGCCTAGGAAACTGCTACCTTTACCCAGTGGGAATGCTCACTTTAGATGCAAGAGTCATTTTGGTGGGTCAGTGTTTATGTAGCGCCCCCTTACTTTTTTGTAGGGGCGTTACGCTAAAGTTAGTGGGGAATGGGAGAGTTACATGGCTCCCATTCGCAATTTGTCAAATTTGGGCTGCTGCTATTTCCAGAACTATCCTGTGGGCCGGTCTGCACTCCAGGGGTGTGTGTCCACCCCTGGGAGGGGTTCTGGCAGACTCGTTTTCCTCAGCAGCCAATCAGAGGGGTTGGTTCCCTCACTAGGGCATGTTGAGGGAGGCTTTATCTGGGGCAGCTGCCTTGGCCCGAGGGCCGTTCTTGCTTTCTGCGGGGTCCGAGTTCCAGGTGCGGCATCCACCTTCAGGGTGCGTGCATCCATGGACCCCGCAGCCGTGGCCTACCTGGCCGAAGTTGCACACCAGGCGGAGCTTCATTCCAGCACGGAGAGGGATCCCAGTAGCTGCTGGGTCCCGAACTTATCCTAAAAGGATCCCAGGCTGGGAGCCGTACGGTGGGGGATCGGCTTGAGGAGAACCCAGAGGCAGGTGATCCAATAGGGCTTGAACCAACCATCGGGGATCCAGGGACTCTAACTAAATCTATTGGGAGGACTTGCTCATTTCAATTTCATGCTCACTCAATTACTAGGCCTGTGGCAGAGGCCCGAGCCAGGCCTGTGTCAGAGGCCTGGTCCTCCCAGCATTTGCAAGTGACGTTCCGGCTGCCAGGCCTGTGGCAGAGACCTGTCCGGGGGTACTTTACCCATTCCAATTGGAGTGGCGACGAACTGAGTTCATCATTGCTGAGAGTGCTGATTGTTCTCTCACCTTTTCGATATCCAAGGCCTGATACTCAAACTCTCTCTCTGCTCATCAACCTTTCCTGTCCTGTACCATGTTGATGAAGGCCATGTTGGGCCTTGGAATAAAGCATTGAAGAAGTATCACCCCTAGACACCTGCGAGGTAACACAACACGCCGATCCCACTTATACTCAGCGGCTCCTGAATGGGGTAGCACTACATTTATGTTCCCTAACTTTTGGGGGTCTCTTATCACTCCATCTCCTGGTTTTTGGTTGGTTTTTATAGGTGGTGTGTTATTCTTTTTCTAAGGTTTATGTCCTCATGAAAAATGTAATGTTATCAATTTAAAATGTTATATTTTCTATTGTATATCCTTTTTAATAAAATTACGATTTTTTTACTTATTCAACTGTGTTATGCCTATAATGATATGACCCCCATTTATCGATATGATTATTAGGGCCTACGTCGGTAACCTTGATGTCTGTTTTTTTCTAGCTATGATGAGTGTGTGGTTCCAGGAAGCTCAGGATCTTACCTCCCCACTGATGAGCCTCCACCGTACTCCTTGGAAGACCCACAACAGCTTCAACGTGATCTGACATTCAGCGACAACACTGAAGAGATTGCTCTGAGATCACATGAAAACCCAGAAAATAACCTGATCCCAGCCTCGCTGTCTGCTGCTGACCTCCGTGACGATTCACCAAGTAGAACTACAAGCAAGACCAGCCTACACCTTCCTATTATACCAATGGACATCCAAAAACACGCGGCATCACCGACCACTCTAGTTCTATAGGAACCTGCTCAACTCTAGCCACATTGTTTTTATTTTGGTTGGGGTGAGGATGGGTAGGAACCTCTGTCCGGTTTTATCGGTCATCTGTTGGGGGAGATTTCACCTCACCTCCTCTCTTGGTGACCACATGGGAACTGAGGAGATCTCCAAGACACCAATAGAAACCAGACAAAGGGTCTTGCCCTTCCCTGCAATATTTTGTTTTATTAGAGCCGCATAAGCCAATGCTTCCTTTATTGTGCCTGCTCTGGTCCCAGGCAGAGTGATACCAAACGCACTCCGCCTGGGACAGCAAGATTTTCTATGGCCTGCTGCCTGCAGAAAGTGGTGATTTAGGAATTAAAAGGGTCAGTTTATGAAATCACAGTATAGCAATGGGTATAATATCAGAGGTCTGCAATGGTTATTAGGCTGCTTTGACACTGATCCGCAGCCGCAGCTAGGTGGTTTGCAGTATGTGGTCTGGGTTAGATTTCCTCCTGGCAAACTATCCGCATGTAGTTTATATTTCCTCTCTGTGTTTTCATCAGTACCCCCTTGTTGCTCTTGCGTCCCCCCCCCCAAAAAAAATGGTAAAAGTTTAAATTCCTATTATAGAAAAAATACTTGGCGCGGGGGGGGTGCAGACTTTAGCTCAGTGTTACAGCTGCACATCTGGTTTGACAGCAACACATAATGCAATTGGCCACGCATGTCAACCATGGGCAGGTGGAGCATGGTGGGCGAAGAATGAGTGTGGGAAGATACGCCCTTTCTTCATCATTTGTGAGCAGCGGGGGAGGAGGTTTTAGTTCTATAGCCTTACCCTAGGCCAGTGATGGTGAACCTTGGCACGGCAGAGGTGCTTTGATGGGATGTGGGGTTCCAGCACCTTGAACCTCTGGACCCCTTTACATTACATAGCACCGCGCCTCTGGACCCTTTTGCGTTACACAGCACCGCGCCTCTGGGCCCCTTTACATTACACAGCACCCTGGACCCCTTTACATTACACAGCACCCTGCACCTCTGGGCCCCTTTACATTACACAGCACCCTGGACCCCTTTACATTACACAGCACCCTGCACCTCTGGACCCCTTTACATTACACAGCACCCTGGACCCCTTTACATTACACAGCACCCTGCACCTCTGGGCCCCTTTACATTACACAGCACCCTGGACCCCTTTACATTACACAGCACCCTGCACCTCTGGACCCCTTTACATTACATAGCACCTCACCACTGGGCCTCTTTACACAGTCCCCCACAGTTTGTTACACAGACACTCCCCTAACAGTTCTGGACCCCCTGCATTTTACACTGGGGTGAGACGTGGCATGCGGCCAGCGGGCATATGCCCGGTATGCCCTATGGCCAGTCCGGGCCTGCACCCCAGATGTTTTGGAACTACATTTCCCATGATGCTCCACTACACTACAGAGTGCATGAGCATCATGGGAAATGTAGTTCCAAAACATCTGGGGTGCCAAGGTTTGCCATCACTGCCCTAGGCACTGGATGGTCTCCTTCTGGCACTGCCTAGCACTAGTGTAGCCAAATCTTGCAAAATATTAATAATAATAATAATAATAATAATAATAAAAAAAAAAAAAACAGATGGTTCTGATAGGACAACTCATAAAAGGGTCAACTAAAACATCGTGGCAGATATAATTCCACAAGTGACTAGTGAGTGAGAACACAAAAATCTATACAATATGGATTGCTTTTTTTTTTACCTTTACAAAAAGTTCTAAACATAGAATGAACAGGCCGCATGATATATAACTAGAATATCCCCCACCTTCCAATATCATTGGGGGACCTTTGTGCCACTTAGCTCAGTATATACTGCAAGTTTTATCTGTAACCTTCTTGTCCTACCCCTGTGTTTCTGTTAAACTCACTGCACACATTACAATCCGATTGTACAATCTCCATTATGTAGTGCAAGGACCTATCTGATCGGGATACAAATTGATTGGATAGATTAGGTGGGTCCTCATATTTCATAATTTTAGTAAACCTCAGGGTTGCCATACAAGGGACAATCTGGCCATACAATCAGCAAAACAATATAATATCCTGATCTAACCAATCAAGTTGTATTCAATCAGGCAGGTCCTTGTACTGTATACACTATATTGTCAAAAGTATTGGGACACTTGCCTTTACACAAACGTGAATGTTAATAGTCTAATGCCCCGTACACACGATCGGAATTTCCGATAGCCTAAAATCCAATGGAATTTTTCATCGGAATTCCGTTCAAGAAAACACTACGAGGAGCCGAGAGAAATGAAGCTCAATACTTCTGAGCATGCATGGGCAAGTGTACAGACACTTCATTCAAAAGAACCGCCGCTCTTTTAAATGGCACGAACGCGGTGACGTCATCGACTACGACAAGCATGCGCTCGTCACATTCGATGCCGTCGCCGCCATCTTGCTGCACTCTACCTATGCCTTCGATGCATACCGCGCATGCGTCAAAGTTATTTCAGGCATGCGCAGGGTTTCCACGACGAAAGGTAAGTATACAGACGCTCGGGTTTCTCGGCAGGAAAACACTGCTGAGAATAACGACGAGAAAATAGAGAGCAGGTTCTCTATTTTTCTCGTCTAGATTCTGGGCAGTTTTCTTGAGGAGAAACCTGAAAGCTTCGTACACACACAAAAAAATCACGGTAAGCGTTTATTGATTTGCGCAAAAGTTATAGCGTTTACAAAAATAGGGGATAGTTTTATTAATATATAAAAAAAAAAATACTAGTAATGGTGAGGAAGAATGGGGAGATGCTGATGTAAACAAGCATCTCCCTGCTTTTTTACTTTTTGCTATAATAAATATCCCCCAAAAAATATATATATATAAAAAAAAAAAGTTTCCCTCAGTTTAGGTCGATACCTATTCTTCTACATATTTTTGGTAAAAAAGATCGCAATAAGCGTTTACTGATCAATTTGTGCCCAAGTTATAGTGTCTACAAAATAAGGGATAGTTTTATGACATTTTTAGTAATAATTTATTTTTTACTACTAATGGCGGCGATCAGCAATTTTTATCGTGACTGCAAAATTGTGGCGGACACATCGGACACTTTTGACACATTTTTGGGACCATTGTCATTTTTACAGCGATCAGTGCTATAAAAATGCATTAATTACTATAAAAATGCCACTGGCAGGGAAGGGGTTAACACTAGGGGGCGGGGAAGGGGTTAATTATGTTCCCTGGGTGTGTTCTAACTGAAGGGGGGGGTTGGACTGACTGGGGGAAATGACTGATCGCTGTTCATACATTGTATGAACAGACGATCAGGCATTTCTCCCCCTGACAGGACCGGGAGCTGTGTGTTTACGCACACAGCTCTTAGTCCTTGCTCTGTAACGAGCGATCGCAGGTGCCCGGCGGCGATCGCGCACGCCGGGCACGCGCGCCGGGATCAGGGAAGAGCAAGGGGAGCGGGTTTACGCACACAGCTCCCAGTCCTCGCTCTGTAACGTGTGATCGCGGGTGCCCGGCGGCGATCGTGGCCACCGGGTACATGCGCTGGGATCAGGGAAGAGCGGGGGGAGCGGGTTTACGCACACAGCTCCTAGTCCTCGCTCTGTAACGAGCGATCGCGGGTGCCCGGCGGCGATCGCGCATGCCGGGCATGCGCGCCGGGATCAGGGAAGAGCGGGGGGAGCGGGTTTACGCACACAGCTCCCAGTCCCCGCTCTGTAACGAGCGATCGCAGGTGCCCAGCGCCGAACGCGCCCGCCGGGCACGCGCGCTGATCAGGGAAGAGCAGGGGAGCGCGTGCGCGCACCCATTGGCTGCTGGGAGAGATCACGTATAGCTACTTGATCTCGCCCAGCAGAGCCGACCTGCCGCCGGCTGGTCGGCAAGCAGTTAAAGTTCATGTGCGTGTAAAGGCAGGCGTCCCAATACTTTTGACAATATAGTGTAGTTGGTGGTAGATCGAAACAAGATCATACAATCAGATGAGTTTAAAGTTGATTGTGCAAAGATTGCATGGACAGATTGTAATGTGCATGGTGATCTTTACACAATATCATTGTCAACGACGATTACAGAAAGCCATGTAATCACAAATTTTAAAAAAGCCACAGTTCTGGCCACAGTATTAGCCCTTAGTGAGTTCTAATGTCACACTATTGTGCCTGTATAACCATTTCTAGTGATATGACTGGGTAGGTATCTTTTAGAAACCAGCATAGCCGCTCTTTGGTTGTACTTGGTTATCTGCAGACTTCCCCCTCCCCCACTATGTATGTTTGTGTAACACCAACGATTTCAATGTTCAGAATAAGAAGTGCAATTAGTTTATATCTAGCAATAATTGCAATAGATTTTCTATGATGTCTACCAGTAATAAAAACGTCTACCGCCTCCAAAAACATCATAGATCTACGGTGTCTCCTCTACGGGAAATAAAAGGTTATCAAATAAAGCAATAAAATGCTAAACTGACTTCACTTTGTAAATGTCTTCTTTTATATCTATTGATGATTAACCACTTCCATACCGGACCAATTCTGGCACTTCTCTCCTACATCTGTTCTTCTTGCTAAAACATTACTCAGAACCCCCAAACATTATTTATGTTTTTTTAGCAGACACCCTAGAGAATAAAATGGAGGTCATTGCAACTTTTTATCTTGCAGGGTATTTGCACAATCATTTTTCAAATGCCTTTTTTTTATTTTTTTATATATATATATAATAAAATAACAAAACAGTAAAGTTAGCCCAATTTTTTTGCATAATGTGAAAGATGATGTTACACCGAGTAAATAGATACCCAACATGTCTCGCTTTAAAATTGCACACACTCATGGAATGGCGCCAAGCTTCGGTACTTAGAAATCTCCGATTCGGACAGCTCAGAAAGCATTCCGCGAGCTGTCGGTTGCACCGCTTCCGTCCCCACTCACTCCAGTGGTTGGCAACCCGGCCTTCAATCCGGGACACCGTCCTCTACTCTACCGACACCGTCCACTACTCTACCGACACCGTCCTCTACTCTACCGACACCGTCCTCTACTCTACCGACACCGTCCTCTACTCTACCGACACCGTCCACTACTCTACCGACACCGTCCTCTACTCTACCGACACCGTCCTCTACTCTACCGACACCGTCCTCTACTCTACCGACACCGTCCACTACTCTACCGACACCGTCCTCTACTCTACCGACACCGTCCTCTACTCTACTGACACCGTCCACTACTCTACTGACACCGTCCACTACTCTACCGACACCGTCCACTACTCTACTGATACCGTCCACTACTCTACTGACACAGTCCACTACTCTACTGACACCGTCCACTACTCTACTGACACCGTCCACTACTCTACCGACACCGTCCACTACTCTACCGACACCGTCCACTACTCTACCGACACCGTCCACTACTCTACTGACACCGTCCACTACCCTACCGACACCGTCCTCTACTCTACCGACACCGTCCTCTACTCTACTGACACCGTCCACTACTCTACTGACACCGTCCACTACTCTACTGACACCGTCCACTACTCTACCGACACCGTCCACTACTCTACCGACACCGTCCTCTACTCTACCGACACCGTCCTCTACTCTACTGACACCGTCCTCTACTCTACCGACACCGTCCACTACTCTACCGACACCGTCCTCTACTCTACCGACACCGTCCTCTACTCTACTGACACCGTCCACTACTCTACTGACACCGTCCACTACTCTACCGACACCGTCCACTACTCTACTGATACCGTCCACTACTCTACTGACACAGTCCACTACTCTACTGACACCGTCCACTACTCTACCGACACCGTCCACTACTCTACCGACACCGTCCACTACTCTACCGACACCGTCCACTACTCTACTGACACCGTCCACTACCCTACCGACACCGTCCTCTACTCTACCGACACCGTCCTCTACTCTACCGACACCGTCCTCTACTCTACTGACACTGTCCACTACTCTACTGACACCGTCCACTACTCTACCGACACCGTCCACTACTCTACTGACACCGTCCACTACCCTACCAACACCGTCCTCTACTCTACTGACACCGTCCACTACTCTACTGACACCGTCCACTACTCTACTGACACCGTCCACTACTCTACTGACACCGTCCACAACTCTACTGACACCGTCCACTACTCTACTGACACCGTCCACTACTCTACCGACACCGTCCTCTACTCTACTGACACCGTCCACTACTCTACTGACACCGTCCACTACTCTACTGACACCGTCCACTACTCTACTGACACCGTCCACTACTCTACCCACACCGTCCTCTACTCTACTGACACCGTCCTCTACTCTACCGACACCGTCCTCTACTCTACTGACACCGTCCACTACTCTGCCGACACCGTCCTCTACTCTACCGACACCGTCCTCTACTCTACCGACACTGTCCTCTACTCTACTGACACCGTCCACTACTCTACCGACACCGTCCACTACTCTACCGACACCGTCCACTACTCTACCGACACCGTCCTCTACTCTACCGACACCATCCTCTACTCTACTGACACCGTCCACTACTCTACCGACACCGTCCACTACTCTACCGACACCGTCCTCTACTCTACCGACATTGTCCACTACTCTACCGACACCGTCCACTACTCTACCGACACCGTCCACTACTCTACCGACACCGTCCACTACTCTACCGACACCGTCCACTACTCTACCGACACCGTCCTCTACTCTACTGACACCGTCCACTACTCTGCCGACACCGTCCTCTACTCTACCGACACCGTCCTCTACTCTACCGACACTGTCCTCTACTCTACTGACACCGTCCACTACTCTACTGACACCGTCCACTACTCTACCGACACCGTCCACTACTCTACCGACACCGTCCTCTACTCTACCGACACCGTCCACTACTCTACCGACACCGTCCACTACTCTACCGACACCGTCCACTACTCTACTGACACCGTCCTCTACTCTACCGACACCGTCCACTACTCTACTGACACCGTCCTCTACTCTACTGACACCGTCCACTACTCTACTGACACCGTCCTCTACTCTACCGACACTGTCCTCTACTCTACTGACACCGTCCACTACTCTACTGACACCGTCCTCTACTCTACCGACACCGTCCACTTCTCTACTGACACCGTCCTCTACTCTACCGACACCGTCCACTACTCTACCGACACTGTCCACTACTCTACCGACACCGTCCACTACTCTACTGACACCGTCCTCTACTCTACCGACACCGTCCTCTACTCTACCGACACCGTCCACTACTCTACTGACACCGTCCTCTACTCTACTGACACCGTCCACTACTCTACTGACACTGTGCACTACTCTACCGACACCGTCCACTACTCTACCGACACTGTCCACTACTCTACCGACACCATCCACTACTCTACTGACATCGTCCACTACTCTACTGATACCGTCCACTACTCTACTGACACCATCCACTACTCTACTGACACCGTCCACTACTCTACTGACATTGTCCACTACTCTAACGACACCGTCCACTACTCTACTGACACCGTCCACTACTTTACTGACATTGTCCACTACTCTACCGACACCGTCCACTACTCTAACGACACCGTCCACTACTCTACCGACACCGTCCACTACTCTACCGACACCGTCCTCTACTCTACCAACACTGTCCACTACTCTACCAACACTGTCCTCTATTCCTTCCTGACACTGTGCACTACTCTACCGACACCGTCCACTACTCTACTGACACAGTCCACTACTCTACCGACACTGTCCACTACTCTACCGACACTGTCCACTACTCTACCAACACTGTCCTCTATTCCTTCCTGACACTGTGCACTACTCTACCGACACTGTCCACTACTCTACTGACACTGTCCACTACTCTACTGACACTGTCCACTACTCTACTGACACCGTCCACTACTCTACTGACATTGTCCACTACTCTACCGACACCGTCCACTACTCTACCGACACCGTCCACTACTCTACCGACACCGTCCACTACTCTACTGACACCGTCCACTACTCTACTGACACCGTCCACTACTCTACCGACACTGTCCACTACTCTACTGACACCGTCCACTACTCTACCGACACCGTCCACTACTCTACCGACACCGTCCACTACTCTACCGACACCGTCCACTACTCTACTGACACCGTCCACTACTCTACTGATACCATCCACTACTCTACTGACACAGTCCACTACTCTACTGACACAGTCCACTACTCTACCGACACTGTCCACTACTCTACCGATACTGTCCACTACTCTACCGACACCGCCCACTACTCTACCAACACTGTCCTCTATTCCTTCCTGACACTGTGCACCAGGGCTTTTTTTCTGGGGGAACTTGGGGGAACTCAGTTCCACCACCTTTGGCTCAGACCCTTTGGTGCCTGCTCACCACAATCACTTGTAAACACAGAAGTCTGGTTTCTGTGTTTACAAGTGACAGCTTTGTAACCCCCTGAACTCTGCACTCTGTATGTAATGCAATTCTGGTATTTAATGCCCCTTTAAGACCCTTCTACTATTTGTGAAATCTGAACGGGTCGTGGTTGAGTTCCTGTACCTATTTTCTGAGAAAAAAAGCTCTGCTGTGCACTACTCTACCGACACCGTCCACTACTCTACTGACACTGTCCACTACTCTACCGACACCGTCCACTACTCTACTGACACCGTCCACTACTCTACTGACACCGTCTACTACTCTACTGACAACATCCACTACTCTACCGACACCATCCACTACTCTACTGACAACATCCACTACTCTACCGACACCATCCACTACTCTACTGACACCGTCCACTACTCTACTGACACCGTCCACTACTCTACTGATACCGTCCACTACTCTACTGACACAGTCCACTACTCTACCGACACTGTCCACTACTCTACCGACACTGTCCACTACTCTACCGACACCGCCCACTACTCTACCAACACTGTCCTCTATTCCTTCCTGACACTGTGCACTACTCTACTGACACCGTCCACTACTCTACCGACACCGTCCACCACTCTACTGACACCGTCCACTACTCTACCGACACCGTCCACTACTCTACTGACAACGTCCACTACTCTACTGATACCGTCCACTACTCTACTGACACAGTCCACTACTCTACCGACACTGTCCACTACTCTACCGACACTGTCCACTACTCTACCGACACCGCCCACTACTCTACCAACACTGTCCTCTATTCCTTCCTGACACTGTGCAGTGTGCACTACTCTACCGACACCGTCCACTACTCTACTGACACTGTCCACTACTCTACCGACACCATCCACTACTCTTCCGACACCGTCCACTATTCTACTGACACCGTCCACTACTCTACCGACACCGTTTTCCTGAGGAGGATGCTCTGCTCTCTTCCTGAGGGGGAATGTAGAGGTGTTCCTAAGGACGGATGTATAGGTTTTCCTGAGGAGGAATATACAGGTGTGAGCACATTTATTCTGTCAGTGATTGGTGTTCCTGAGAAGGAATATACATGTGTGAGCACATTGATTCAGTCAGTGATTGGTGTTCCTGAGGTGGAATATACAGGTGTGAGCACATTTATTCAGTCAGTGATTGGTGTTCCTGAGGTGGAATATACAGGTGTGAGCACATTTATTCAGTCAGTGATTGGTGTTCCTGAGGTGGAATATACAGGTGTGAGCACATTTATATAGTCGGTGATTGGTGTTCCTGAGGTGGAATATACAGGTGTGAGCACATTTATATAGTCGGTGATTGGTGTTCCTGAGGTGGAATATACAGGTGTGGGCACATTTATATAGTCGGTGATTGGTGTTCCTGAGGTGGAATATACAGGTGTGAGCACATTTATTCAGTCAGTGATTGGTGTTCCTGAGGTGGGATATACAGGTGTGAGCACATGTATTCAGTCAGTGATTGGTGTTCCTGAGGTGGAATATACAGGTGTGAGCACATGTATTCAGTCAGTGATTGGTGTTCCTGAGGAGGAATATACAGGTGTGAGCACATTTATTCAGTCAGTGATTGGTGTTCCTGAGGTGGAATATACAGGTGTGAGCACATGTATTCAGTCAGTGATTGGTGTTCCTGAGGAGGAATATACAGGTGTGAGCACATTTATATAGTCAGTGATTGGTGTTCCTGAGGTGGAATATACAGGTGTGAGCACATTTATTCAGTCAGTGATTGGTGTTCCTGAGGTGGGATGTACAGGTGTGAGCACATTTATATAGTCAGTGATTGGTGTTCCTGAGGAGGAATATACAGGTGTGGGCACATTTATATAGTCGGTGATTGGTGTTCCTGAGGTGGAATATACAGGTGTGAGCACATTTATTCAGTCAGTGATTGGTGTTCCTGAGGTGGGATGTACAGGTGTGAGCACATTTATTCAGTCAGTGATTGGTGTTCCTGAGGAGGAATATACAGGTGTGAGCACATTTATTCAGTCAGTGATTGGTGTTCCTGAGGTGGGATATACAGGTGTGAGCACATGTATTCAGTCAGTGATTGGTGTTCCTGAGGTGGGATATACAGGTGTGAGCACATTTATTCAGTCAGTGATTGGTGTTCCTGAGGTGGGATATACAGGTGTGAGCACATTTATTCAGTCAGTGATTGGTGTTCCTGAGGTGGGATATACAGGTGTGGACACATGTATTCAGTCAGTGATTGGTGTTCCTGAGGGGGGTGCTTTTCTCTCTTCCTGAGAAGGATGCTCTGCTCTCTCCCTATACACATGACAGGCTCACATCACTTTCACTTTGTCTTCCTGACTTCCTGAACTCGGGGCGGAGCAGGCTGTCTGACTGACCCGCGCTCCGACCAATAGGAGTCCTCGCTCTTTGCCGCTCCGACCAATAGGCGTCTCGGTGTGTGCCGAGCCGACCAATCGGGCGGCGGGAGCGGCTCGGCCGGGAACTTCCTGATGCCGAAGTCGGGCAGAGGGGAGCCGGGCTGGGCAGACATGAAGGGGAGCCTCTTCCAGGACTTCATCCTCCACTATGAGGCCGGGAGCCGGGAGGGCAGCGCCGTGCCGTACGGGAGAGGGGCGGACGGGGCGGCCCCGGGGCTCCTCTACACTCAGCTCATCAGAGAGAACTTTGTGAGGAGGAAGCGGCAGGACGGGGCTGACATCATCGCACACATGATGAAAGGATTCGCCGTGCTGGAGCTCATCTGTGTGAATCTCTTCCTGTACCCCTGGAGGAAGGAGATCCGGACCCTGAAGGTAGACAGCAGAGGGAGGGACATTTCCCTATCAGCTTCCAGAAGGGAGCAAGAAAGCTGGTTGCTACGGGCAACAACAAATGAGTTTGCGCTTCGTGATTGGCTGATGTGTGCAGAGTGCTGGGTGGTACATTTCTTGTTCTTCCGAGCAACCAATCAGCTTCTAGAGTGACTGGTTGCTATGGACAATGAGAAAGGGGCTTTCTGGCAGGCTTTTCATGCATAGTGATTGCTGCAGTATATTTCCTGATGCCCAAGGCAACCAATCAGCTTCCAGAGATGAAACTGCTGCTGGCTGGTTGCTAAGGGCAACAAGAGAGTGACATACTTTAGATGCATGGGTGCTGGGCGGACCAATTCTTGTTGCTGTGGCAACCGAACATCTTCCAGAGTGGAACAAGGATGCTGGTCGGTTGCTATTGACAACAAGCAAGGGGGCTTGCTGGCACACTTTTCATGCATGGTGATAGGTGCAGGATATTTGCTGCTGTCTGAGGCGACCAATTAGCTACCTGAGATTAAAACGATGCTGTCTGGTTGCCAAGAGCAACAAGAAAGGCTGATGAGTGCCAGTCATGCTTGTTCCCTCAAGAATCCAATCGGCAAGCATGTTGATTGCTACAGGTAATAAGGAAGGAGCTTGGCTGATGGGTGCGGTGTGCTGGGTGGAACGTTTCTTGTTGCCCAACTAATCGGCTTCTGGGTTCGTACAAGGATGATAGTTGCTACGGGCAACAAAAAAGGGCTTTTTATGGATGCTCTAGGCCCCTTTCATACTGGTGATGGGACCAGGTCCACCTGTCCTGACCGGATCAGAGCCTCCAGTCTCCTATAGAGGGTGGATGTCGGTGGTCACATGAGCACTGACACTCGCCACCATCCAATCAGACGGATGGGGGACCTATTCCCATCTATATGGCGGATCAGATCGATACAGGCAGGCGGGACTTTTCCAAATGATTGCCCCATGGAGGAGAGCGGGGCTGTGGCCGTGTTCACTCTGCCTCATGGAGGAGAGCGGGGCTGTGGCCGTGTTCACTCTGCCCCATGGAGGAGAGCGGGGCTGTGGCCGTGTTCACTCTGCCCCATGGAGGAGAGCGGGGCTGTGGCCGTGTTCACTCTGCCCCATGGAGGAGAGCGGGGCTGTGGCCGTGTTCACTCTGCCCCATGGAGGAGAGCGGGGCTGTGGCCGTGTTCACTCTGCCCCATGGAGGAGAGCGGGGCTGTGGCCGTGTTCACTCTGCCCCATGGAGGAGAGCGGGGCTGTGGCCGTGTTCACTCTGCCCCATGGAGGAGAGCGGGGCTGTGGCCGTGTTCACTCTGCCCCATGGAGGAGAGCGGGGCTGTGGCCGTGTTCACTCTGCCCCATGGAGGAGAGCGGGGCTGTGGCCGTGTTCACTCTGCCCCATGGAGGAGAGCGGGGCTGTGGCCGTGTTCACTCTGCCCCATGGAGGAGAGTCTGCCATCCTGACATCTGACTTCCTGCGGCAAAGTCCCCAGGAAGTGGGAGCAGGGACCCACTACCCCCCCCCCCCCCTCCCCCTTTTTTGGGTGGAGTCCCGCTTTTAAGAAGAAACCTAAAGCGGTAATAAACCCAAAACCTGTCATATTTTGCAGCTTGCCAATCATTAGATTTGGTGGCTGCATTCGTTTTTTTTATTTTTTTAGGCTTTTATCTCCCTGTTTTCACCTGGTGATCTGGCCAGTAACGCACCATCTAGCAAAGAACTAGATAGACTTGTCTTTTTTTTTTTTTTTTCCAACCTAACTATGTAACCTCATATATTTGAGTGCCTCCACTGTGGATGAAGGAGAACAGGAGGCACAGCAGATGGCAGCATTGTCAGTCTGGGGGGAGGGGAGTGTTAGAAGTACTAGCAGGTTTACATATAGCAACTAATTGAAGCCAAACTCCAGCTCAGGGCCCATTCAGACCAGTAACTGCACATAACTGCGTGTTTTTGACTTCATATTTGAAGCACGTTTGAAATGCGCTGCATTTTTTTTTCTATACATTTTTGGGCTTGGCCTAAAGGGGCGCGGTGTGTTTTAAGGGCGTTCCCTGCATTTGCAGTGTGGACAAAACATGCTTTTTTTTTTCTGCACTGCAATGATGTGAACTATGCCCATAAGATCATTATTATAATAATCATTTGAATTACCCCTTTTACACGGGGCGGGTCAGTATTGATCCCCCTCCGTGCGTCCGTCTGCTCAGCGGGGATTCCTCCGTAAATTCCCGCTGAGCTGTCAGCTGACAGGGCGGTCTCCGCACACTGTGCAGGGGACCGCCCTGTTTTTTTTCTCCGCTCCCTCCCTATGGGAGGATCGGATGAACACGGACCGTGTGTCCATGTTCATCCGATCCGCTCTGCAGACGGAAGAAAAAATAGGGTTTTCTTCCATCCGCAAAAGCGGATCTTTGCGGAGGCGGACAATTGCGGGTATCCGCAGATGTTCATCCGCTGACACCCGCTATCCCATAGGGATACATGTATGTCCGTATTTCATCTGAAAACGGATGGATGAAATACAGACATACGGTCCGCACATGTGAAAGGGCCTTTAAGTGGTTTGTCTCGTCCCTGTAAACTAATAAATTCTGCTGGAGAGCCTTTATAAAACAACATTCTTACTGACCAGATCACCAGATGAAGAAAGAAAAGAAAACTAATGCAGCCATCTCATCTAAGAATTTCTAAGCTGCAATATAAGTGGGTGTTTTTGGGTTTGCTTTAAAAACAAATGAACACGGGGGAGTGAAGTTCCTCTTTAATGTATGGAATCTCTAACAATGAACTTCTCCTTTTTAGTTTGGTAAACAAACCAGAGAAAGTGTTTTTGTTATTTCTCTTCTATAAGTACAAAAATAAGCACCAGATCCTACCAGAAATCGAGTAACTTCAACTCTCCTAATTTCCTGCGAACAAGATAACTTTATTTATGACAGTGATGGTGAACTTTGGCACTCTAGATGTTTTGGAACTACATTTCCCATGGTGCACCACTACACTGCACAGTGCCTGAGCATCATGGGAAATGTAATTCTAAAACATCTAGAGTGCCAAAGTTCACCATCACTGATTTATGGCCCATACACACGATCCGAATATCGATCGTCCAAGGAAGAATCGTACGATTTTCGGATCGTGTGGTGTGTGTGTGTATGTGTATATATATATATTATATATATATTTTTTTTTATTGTGACATTATGGCAGACACATCGGACACTTTTGACGCTATTTTGGGACCATTCACATTGATACAGCGAGCAGTGCTATAAAAATGCGGGGTTAACCACTAGGGGGCAAGGAAGTGTGTCCTAGGGAGTGATTCTAACTGTGTGGGGCCAGGGCTTACTGTGACACGTCACTGATCACTGCTCCCGGTGAGATGGAGCATACGATCAGTGTCCTGTCACTAGGCAGAACAGGGAGATGCCTTGTTTACCCTGGCTTCTCCCAGTTCTGCCGGTCTGTGACCCGATCGCGGGACACTGACGGACATCGAGTCTGCGGCTCCCACAGTCATGGAGCTCGTGGCAGGGGCACGAAATTCAAAGTGTCGTAAATATACGTTACTTTGCGCAGCCGTGCCATTCTGCCAACGTATATGTGCAAGACGTGGTTGGCAAGCGGTTAATGTATATTTTAGATCTGGAGTTCAATTTTAGATGAATTGGTCCTAATGCATGCTCTGCTACGTCTTCCATCAAATTCTTTTCTCCAGGTCTGCATGGAAAATTTTCTACCCTAAACTGAATCTTTTTCTTTTTTTCTTTGTACAGAAATTTACAGGTAATTTTGTCTACTTTGTTGAACCCGTCATTCCAGAGAAGACCGTAAGACAGCTCCTTCAGCAAGTGGGGTACTCGGTAGTCACAGACACTGAGTATATGATCGGAGGGACGATTAATATAGAGGAAGCCAAACTTACTGCCTTTGAACTATACCTTGCAAGACTTCACTGTGAAAAACTTCTTTGTCTGATCAAGGAGAATAGGTCAGACTGTACAGATCTTCTGTTCAGTGAACTCAATTTAGAGATTAAGAATGAAAAAGAAAATTCTGAGCAATGTCGGAAACGTAACAGCCAGATTGCCAACCCTGAGAACACCAACGACACAAACCATTTAAATGTGCAGACCAAAATGTTTAAGAACATCCACAGAAAGGACTCCAAAAAGTCTGCCGCTGGTTTTGGCCTTCCTACAGCTCAGCATCGCAGGCAGGACGACTCCACTGGGGATTCCAACTACAGGCACTTGGACAGCGATGAGTTCCTGACTAAATACAGCGATCTAAACTTGGCCCAACAACCTCTCGTGCCTTTACAGAACCGAAAGACCTATATAAACCCTCGAGGGTTAAAAGAAGAGATATCGGATGTGCTTTTTGAAGAACCAACGTTTTCCAAAGCCGGTATCCCAGAATCCTCCAGTAATGAACTTGAGCCCGATTTGTATAAGGCCGGAGATTTGGTGTACAGAGTACCAGTGGAGACGTCTGACGCCGCGCCAACTATAATTTGCCACAACACACTGGACTCCAAGAAGCCTCTTGACCGCAACATGTCGCCGATGGAAATTAATGTGCCAAATCAACAAACTCAGTCAGAGAGGTTGGTGATCAAACTGAAGATGGGGAAAACGGCTGATGAGATGGCCTACCCTGTCGAAGAAACATTACCACCAGATCCCAAAGAGTTTTCTTACAGTAGTCAGTTTTGCCCTAGGGATCCAAAATGGACATGTTTACAGAGCAGAGAGGCCATGGAAGAAGTGACGGGGGCGGCCTCGTTTTCTTCAGGCTTCTCCATGCTTAATGCCACAGCCGGCAAAGGGGCAGATTGTGTCGGTGTGGACAACTTACATCGACTTCGAGAGCCTCCGAGCTCTATGTACATTCCACCTGAAGGAACAATGAGACAGTGCCTGAGAATCACCGACCTCCAACCAGAAGAAAATCATTACCAAGCCCCTTCTCTACCACACATGGTGCAGGTCGATGAGACTTTGTTTAACGTACTTGAGGATACAAAAGAGGATTTTGTGATGATAACAAAAAATCAGCAACCCTAAAGCTGAACTCCAGGCAAATATGAAAAAAAAAAAGGCAACAAATGTAAATCTGTTAATTATTTGATTTATTTTTGAATTAATCAAATGTAATGTGCCAAAACTGATTTCAGCCTCTTGCAATACTGCAGCACGGGGGCAGCCAAGAAGCCATTCAGGTGTATTGCACATACAGATGTGGACAGAAGCGTAAGGATGACTATCAGTGTGCCTCTAATTCACTGTCCTGTTATAGGCTGGGGGTGGAGAGGTGACCTATCAGCATTGTGAAACTGAAAGAGGGAAAAGTCAGGTCTAGTTTGGTTCTCTGGCAAAGCTGTGTAAGGCTGCGTTCACAAAGATGCGAATTGAATGCGTTTTTAGGAGTATGGAGTCGCCGAAAGTCACCGAACCTCAGACAGTCAGCTGTAGACGGCGCCTGCGCACTCTAGCCGACAGTGCCACACGCTCCTGATGCTTGTGCAAGGGGCGGATTTGTACTTTATGGGCACGTGTGAGGGGCGGATGCCTACAGAAGGGGTTGATAATTTACAGTGCTGTTGGTTGTGAAAGATAGGCCGCAAACATGTGTAGAAGAAGTATAGCAGATATAGATATATATATTTTTTTTTTTTAGGAGATGTGTTTGAGTTTATTAAAAAAATTCCGGGCCGATCTTAATAGCACTGGCCGTCATTGGAAATTATGCCCCCTTCTGTAAGCATCCGCCCCTCACATGCGTCCATCATGAACAAATCTGCCTCTTGTAGAGCATCGGGAGCGTGTGGCAGTATGTTGTTGGGTACAGTGCGCAGGTGCCATCTACAGCTGAGCGTCAATGCTGAAGTTCGGCAGCTCCGTAATGCGCAAGCGCAATACCAAGCAGGCATTAATCAACAGGACACCGGCCATACACAGTTTGAATTTTGAGCAGTTCAGCAGGAACCGTCTGAAATTCAAACCGTTAATTGGCATTCTGAATGTACCAAGTTGAGCAACTTGGGTACAACCAGCCTGCTGGATTCCCTAGCGATAATCATGGTCTTCCTCTGGGGGGGGGTGGGGGGGGTCCCCCACACCACAACCTGTAAATGCAGAAAAGAACTTGGCTCAGTGTATGGCCCGATTCTGGGGATTGGAGAGAAATAGGATTCCCTCTAAAACAGCTCTCAGTATTTCAATGCCTGTATTTAGCAGTTTGCTTGGGGTTCAGCTTTACGTTCTAATTTCCTATGCACTTACATATCACTGTAAAGTCATCACAAATAAAGTAGCATCATCTTTGTTAAATACACTCAGTAAGATTTTTACTTTGCCAATGTCTCCGAAATGAGAATCAGATTTATCAACTTGCTTACCGAGGACCGTCACACCCCTTCCTGCCCAGGGCAATTTTCAACGCTGTCGTACTTTGAATGACAATTATGCGGTCACACAACACTGTACACATTAAATTTGTATATTTTTTTTTCCACAAAAATAGCTTTCTTTTGGTGATATTTAATCATAAAAACCTTGTGTAGTTAGTAAATATACCATATATACTCGAGTATAAGCCGAGGCACCGAATTTTACCACAACAAAATGGGAAAGCTTATTGACTCGAGTATAAGCCTAGAGTGTCCATGACTAGACTTACGTTTAACATAAGAATCTATGGAAAGGGTGCCTGGCTTTGAAAAATTGGTGCTCCCCGGCCAACAAACTTTGCACACTTGTAGAGGAGAAATGGGGCTGCATGTGTGCCAAGTGCCCAAAGTTCCCGGAGAAATTACTGTTTAATATGGGAGGGGTGCCCAACAAAAATCGGTACCTCCCGGACAAAAAAACATTGCACGCTTCTAGAGAGAGTGGGGCTACATGTGTGCTAAGGTTGGGGTACCGGGTCCCCAAAGTCCAGGCGCAAAAAAGTTACTCGAGTATAAGCGAGGGGAGCATTTTCAGCACAAAAGGTGTGCTGAAAAACTCGAGTATATATACGGTACATGTATGTGGAGGGCAATCATTTTCATTAATTACATATGCAGGCTCTGCTTACTGTCTAGTGCTGTACAGTAGTTGTGTGGTATCCATCACTATATTAAAGAGAAGCTCCAGTCTCCTGTGTACAAATTAAGTCAGCAATTACACTACGCCTGTCATGTGCGATTGGCACTGCCCATTGTGAATGTCGTACTTCATATTCCCATCGCACACTTTCCTGGATCCGCTCTTGGGTTTGGGTGCCCGTAGCAACAACCAGCTGGATACTGGTACACGTTACAGTAGAAATATTTGCCAGCACACCATGGAACGACATAAATAGCGTCCAAACGGATGTTTTATTGAATTATCACAACACAAAGAGAGTGCAACGTTTCAGAGCCGCGCACAGCCCCTTCGTCAAGCATGGGATGATCATCCCATGCCTGCCGAAGGGGCCCTGCGCGGCTCTGAAATGTTGCACTCTCTTTGTGTTGTGATAATTCAATAAAACATCCGTTTGGACGCTATTTATGTCGTTCCATGGTGTGCTGGGACCGGTCACATGTCCTTGAAGACCGCGGGGAGAAGAACTTCCACTTCTGATCGCCTAGGCCAGGGAGCCAGATGTGCGGCCCTTTGCCTGCCTGTATTCGGCCCTTGAGGCACTATTACTCTGTGATACAAACAAGGAGGCACTATTACTCTCAGTGATACAAACAAGGAGGCACTATTTCTCCCACTGACACAACCAATGAGGCACTATTCTTCCCAATAATAATCGGGCATGGTTTACACCCACTGACACCAGGCTATTTTCTACCCACACAGAGAGACCAACCCCCCCCCCCCCCCCCCCCAAGGCCTGAACAAGAGTAAACTGGCCCCATGTTTATAAAATTTGGAGACCCCTGGCCTAGGCAATTAGAGCGGAAGAGGACTGCGCACCTGTCAAAATCAGGTACCTGCCCCCCAAAAGGAGGCAGCTTTAAAGCAGAACATCCCCTTTTGGGTGAAGCTCCGGTTTGAACTTACAATTAAAAACTATACCCATTGCCTCTCCTGTTGCCCAATACCCCCCCCCCCCCCCCCCCCCAAAAGGTCACTCTGATCCTGGGAAATGCATACTGTCCATTCATACTTATGCTTTGATTGGTTGCACCTCTCTAAAGCCTCATACACGTGATCGGACTTGGACAAATCCATGGATTTTTGTCCGAAGGGGGCGCTAGTCGCTTTTTTTCTGCTCTTTAATGCTACCCTTTGGGCGACTTCTGCCAATGTTTTATGATTAGCATTGGTTCAGTGCAACAGACTTGCCTACACACATTTGTTGGATAGTTTTAAATCGTGCTATAAAACATTTGTTGTCGGAAATTCCAACAACAATTGTCTGAGTGTACAGACAGTTGGATTTTCCGACAAAACCTTGCCATTACACAATGGACGTCGCAAAATCCGATTAAGTGTATGAGGCTTAAAGGAGCTGTGTGGCTCAACGTGATTGGCACTGCGCTGATAAGCCGTTCACCTCTGCAGCCAAGGGTTCGGATCCCGGTCTCGGCTACATGTGAATTGAGTTTGGTGGTCTCAGCCCGGCTCCCGGTGGGTGTGCTATGCAAGGTACGCCTGTGCTTAGTACGCCCACCCCCCCCCCCCCCCCCACAAAAACCACCACACTTGCATGCACACTAAACTGGTTTAACACGCACTTTGCCCATGCGGTCTCCTAAAAAAGAGAGGCGAAGGACCTACGGGGCTGGCTGAGTGGGCTAGACCCCCTCACATCCTCATAGGGGGAGTCCCTCTGCCCCGTCGGGGTCCCGTTGGGCTCCCAAGTGGGGCGGGGTGAGGTCCTCCCTTACACCCGCCATTGCCACCTGGGGGCATGGAGAAGGATGGCAGATTGCCTCTGGGGGGTGGGTCTGCCTACTCCCAACTCCTGCAGTCCAGCTCCTCTCTCGAGTTCACGCACAAAATCCACTTTTTTTTTTTTTTTTTAAAGTGTATGAGGCTTAACGCAGTGCCATATCGCAAAAATGATCTGGTTATGAAGGGGGGTAATTGTGTCAGAGCTGAAGTGGTTAGAAATAAATAAATCACACACTAAAACGCCATAAGGAAACATATTTTAATTAAAACAGGTACATCATATTACATACCTCTGTATTAAGACACTGTACAAAATAAGTCGGATCTATTCTAAGAAGCATCTTAAAGGACGTCTTAATCCAAAAAATGAAAATGTAATATATTGCATTGTGCCAGAATCTACTTTTTGTTTTGTGGTTTTCCTTTAAATGCATCTAAGCCCAAAAAGTATCTCAAAATAGGACCACTGTGAGACAAAGGATTCCTGAAAAACAAGGTAATAGCGCGGCCCACAGGATGAAGGGACACTGGCAAACAAAAGCCCAGGATAACCCTTCCCATGATTAGCATACTTTTTACAGTACCAAGACCAATGGCAGTCCAAGTATAGAGTGGTGGGGACCTGTGTCTCTTAATGGACTCCTAATTTCTCTCTCTTCCATTGAAAGACACAGGATCCTCGAATGACTGGAGCATCCAAAACCTGTCCTACAGAGGGTTGAACACAGCCAAGGTTGAGTGTTCAGGAGAGACATCCTCCACTCTATACCACAAGCAAAACCTAAAGCATGCTGGTCATCATAGGTGAGGTTATATCCGGAGCTGGCCTTCAGTTGTCCAGTTCTCATATAGCAGTGATGGTGAACCTTGGCACCCCAGATGTTTTGGAACTACATTTCCAATTATGTTCAACTACACTGCAAAGTGCCTGAGCATCATGGGAAATGTAGTTCCAAAACATCTGGGGTGCCAAGGCTCGCCATCACTGTCCTATAGACAGCACTATATTCCAAATGTTAAAGAATCTCGTGCCCCTCAGTGGAGAAAAATCTTTAGTAAAAGTTACAACTTCATTAAGTGCAGACATCGGTGTATCGGTCCTTGATTTACATTTTAACACCAAGACCATATGAAAACGAAAGGCCAATCTATCCATATTTTTTTTTTTTAAGTTCTAGATAGTTAGTGGAGAAGAGCTGGAACTTCCGAGAAGTTTTTATTGAAGGTCTTTGATCCTGCTAGGAAGTGTTCGGCCCCTTTCAAACATGCGGACCCGTATGTCCGCTTTTTTAACCATCCGTTTTATGGATGAAAAAGGGACATACATAGATCCCAATGTGATTGCGGGTGTCAGCGGATGAACGTCCGCTGACACCCGATCTCATCCGGGTCCACAATCCTCCCATTCTGCAGACGGAGGAAACCCCTATTTTTCCATCCGTCATCAGATCGGGTGAACACGGACAGATGGTCCGTGTTCATCCGATCCCCCAATAGGGGAGAGCGGAGATCTGACAGGGCGGTCCCTGCACAGTGTGCCCTGTCATCCGCCGGCTCCAAGTGGAGGTTCACGGGGCAGATCATCATGGATCCATCCCGTGTGAAAGAGCCCTTCCTCTCACTTTGTTTTTTTGACACCAGTACGAACAAGAAATTTAAATCAGAATAATGGGATTCACCAAGACAGGAAACTACCAGAGACTCATCTCCCCACTGGAGAGATTTACCATTGTGGTTTGTCCCTGTGACACTCAACAGGAGATTAGAAAATGTCCCCAGTAGGGACAAAATTACCAACACTCAGAGGATTACTTCTCTACACTACTAAAAGGAGAAGTACAGCCAAAGCTCATTTGGCTGTATTTCTCTGGATCACAGTTCATTTTGCACTCCTGTGACCGTTTTCAGCTGACAACGGGCTGAAGTCCACTCTCTGACAACTTTACAGAGCCGGTCCAGACTCGGGCATCACCACGACCATGGAGTCAGGATCCTCCCAGATCCCTGGTTCGGCACCCAATTTGGACTCTCAGAGAGGCTGAGCCGACTGCTCCCGCCCCCTCCACAGCTTAACGCTCCAGTGAGCGCAGGGGGGGCAGAGCAGAGAGCCGAGACTGACAGCAGCTCTCTGCTCCGGGAGCTGTGGTAACTGAGCGATCAGCAGTGTTTGAGCGTTCAGTTCTCAGTGTAGGGGAGTCTGGGGACAGATGTTGCATCCACCTAGGCAAGTACGAATCACAAAAAAAAAAAACATCTCTTAAAATTATGAAAAAATGTTTTGGATGAAATTGGGCTTTAAAGATGTTTATTTCATTCCCACACTCTGCTTTTGGACACTGAAAGGAGGCAAATCTGATTGGCTACAGTGTACAAGAACACTGGTTGCCACTTTGTATACAACTGATTGGGCCGTGGGTGCCATATTTAAAGTAGGACTTCAACCGAAACAGGAAGTTCCGCTTTTATGAATCTTCCCTAACATTATTGGAGTTTTTTTTTTTTTTTGGGTGGTAGGGTTGGGAGTGGGCACCTAGTTTTGGCAGGTACCCACTACCACTGGAATTGCCTGGGTTATTCCAGCGCAAGTTATCCCAACAAACCCATCCCTCTACCACATCTTGGGACATCTCACAGGTCCCAAGAGGCTGCAGGACCATTCACAAAGTTCAGCACAACTGGTGCATGTATGGTGTGAAGCCGTAAGGGCAAAGAACCGGCCCGGGTGAGGACGGCGCTGGATCCATGGACAAGTAAGTGTCCTCATATTAAAAGTCAGCAGCTACAGTATTTGTAGCTTCTGACTTTATTTTTATTATCTTTTTAGAGACTGAAGATCCTCTTTAACATACACATAACTGTTGAATCTGAGATGCTTAGATAAGCCATAACTAGATACCAATATATACATATTACAAGTATTTACCACTCAAGCAAAAGATATAAATAATTTCACTTGCAAACATTAAGTAAAATAATATAAAAGCACCATCCTTGCAAAGAACATAAAAACATAAAATTAAATGGAGTAAAAAGTAAACTGTGCACTAGACTTCTAGCATCTGCAATGAATGGTTACCCACCAACCTGTAGACCCAGCTACTCTACTACAATACAATCAACACACTGACAACCAACAGAAGCAAAACAATAAACCAAAACCGTCATGTGAACAGGAATCATTTTTTGATTATGAGCGTAAACATCAAGAGAAACATCCGAGAAAAAAAGTCAGATGGTGGCTACACACAGCCGGACTTTCCGAGAAAAAAAGCCAGTCAAGACTTTTTTCGCCCCTTGGAAAGTCCGACCGTGTGTACGAGGCATTTCACATGGGCAGACTGATTGGGTCCGCCTGTCAATTATTTAGGCAGACCAGACTGGACCAGCCATTGCCGCTATGGAGCGGTGGGTGTCGACAGCTTAAAACCGACGGATGGGGGATCCAACCCTATCCATCAGGTGGTTCAGATGCAAAATGGACAGGCGGTCTGTTTACATTCAGCCGCCCATAGAGGACAGTGGGCTGCGTTGGCTCTGCTAAACAAACTTGCCATCCAAGAGATTCTCCGCAGACCAGGCAGTCCACTGAAGGCGTACGCTCGTGTAAAAGGGCCCCAAGTGGGCATACAAGTTCCTTTTTTCTTAGGCAGAGCTGCCTGGAATATGGTTTTCATTGCATCTTCATTCCAGGTTCGAGGCCACTCTGTGCAAAACGAGCTGCACAGTGGAGGCAAGTATAATATGTTTGTTATTTAACCACTTCCATACCGGGCCTATTTTGGCACTTCTCTCCTACATGCAAAAATCATAATTTTTTGGTTAGAAAATTACTCAGAACCCCAAACACTATATAAAAAATAACAAAACAGTAAAGTTAGCCCAATTTTTTTGTATAATGTGAAAGATGAGGTTACGCCGAGTAAATAGATACCCAACATGTCACTCTTTAAAAATTGCGCACACTCATGGAATGGCGCCAAATTTCAGTACTTAAAAATCTCCATAGGCGTCGCTTATTTTTTTTTACAAGTTACAAATTTAGAGTTACAGAGGAGGTCTAGTACTAGAATCGTTGCTGGTGCTCTAACGCACGCGGCGATACCTCACATGTGTGGTTTGAATGGCATTTACATATGTGGGTGGGACTTGCGTGTGTTCGCTTATGAGCGCGAGCTACCAGGGCAGGGGCGTTTAAAACATTTTTTTATTTTTATTTTACTCAATTTAAACATCCCTTGTAATAGGAATGGTTAGTGACAGGTACTCTTTATGGAGAGATGCAGGGTCAATAAGACCTCACATCTCTCCTCCAGGCTGGAAAGCATTAGATTGTGATTTTTTTTTCACAGATCTAATGCTTTTAGCCGCGATCGTGGCTGTGTTTACATTCCGGTACCCGGGCATGACATCATAACATCGCGCCCGGGTCTCCGACGATCATAGAGATGACTGGTGACCATCTGGTCACCAGTCTACTCTATGCTTTTCATCCGACGCCGGCGGATCGTTTCTCCGGGTCTCCGATGGCAAGAGAGAGCCCAGAGAAGCACTGGATGGCGGCGGGAGGGGGAGGGGATGTCCCCTCCTGCCGCCGGTATGATTGTTCTTATGGTGCACAGATTCGCTGACAGAAGAGATGGATATCTGAATGATGCCTGTAGCTGCAGGCATCTTTCAGATATCCCCACTGAAAGTCCAGGACGTCATATGACGTCCATTGGCGGGAAGTGGTTAAAAAAAAAAAATGTTTTACTTTACAACCCCTTTAATGTGAAAAAACACAGCGCTTTACAACCACTTCAATAGTTAAAGAGTGGAGTACAGGTTCTCTTTAAAATAAAAGTCGATGTCCTACTTCTTCTGACAGGAGACTAGGAAAACCACAAGTCTCCCCCCTGTCATGTCATACAGGAGCAGCCAGTCCCTAGTGTCAGGTTTGATGACACAAGGTCACCAACAAATGGTTTCACTGGTGGCAAGAAGATGACAATGACACAAGAACATGACAATGACAAGGTCACCAACAAGTGGTTTCGCTGGTGACAAGAAGCAGCTTTTTAAGCCAACAGAAGGAGCCCCACTGGGATAAGTAAACAGACAGCCCTTTGTTGAAAGTGCTTTTTTTTAATCAATTTGTTAAAAATCAAACTAAACATTCAAATAAAAGGGATATATAATAAATATAAACTACCAACATGACCCTGCTTGTAAAAGATCACAAAAGAGCAAAGAAAAAAATATATAAATACACATACACTAAATAAATTCAATTCTACATCACTTAAGTAAAAGGAATAAAACAGCAAAAAGGAAATAAGTGCAATAAAAATTGAATTGCATGATCTGTATGAATAAGATTCCTAAAGCTAAACTCTAGTCCGCTTACAAAAAAAAATTGAGTTTAGGGTTGGGTTGCGTATTCAGGGTTTCTAAACCGGGGTTCCTTCAGTGGTTGCTAGCAATTTCTGCCTCTCAGATAAGTTCTTTTAGCCACCTGTAAGGGGCAATTTCCAATCCCAATGACCTCAAACGAAAGGAGCATTTTTCCCACTAACCATCACACCAATGTGGCACGAGTTATAGATATAGTAACTTATAACAGGGGTTCTTTGAGACCAGAAAGATATTTCAAGGTTCCTCAAGGCAGAGTTAGGGAAGCCATAGACAGTTGGAATCTCAGCCAGTTCCTGCTCAACCAGCTGAGATTCAAACTGTGTGGACAGGCTGAATGTACCAGGTTAATCGATCAACTTGGGTGCAACCAGCCTGCTGCATTCACTTGCGATTATCGCTAATGGCTGGTATAGCCGCTAACCGTAATCAGACGATGGCTCGGCAGAAGGGATTCCCTGTCAGCGCCCGTGGTTGTAGGAAAGAAATTTGCAGACCATGTCCCTCCCTAAGGCCCCTTTCAGACTGGGGCGGGAGCTGCGGTGGCGGTATAGCGCCGCTAAAAATAGCGGCGCTATACCGTCGGATTTGCAGCAGGATTCGGCCGCTAGCGGTGCGGTATTAACCCCCGCTAGCGGCCGATAAAGGGTTAATACCACCCGCAATGCGCTTCTATAGAGGCTCATTGCGGGCGGTATTGCCGCGGTTTCCCATTGTTTTTAATGGGAAGGAGCCGTATACACGCCGCTCCTCTCCCCGCTCCAAACATGCTGCTGACGGGAGATTTTTTTTCTCTCCCGCCAGCGCATCTCTCGGGCTTTCACACTGAGGATGCAGTGAAGGAGTTTTTCAGGCGGTATAGCAGCGCTATTTGTAAAACTCCTCAATGTGAAAGGGGTCTAAGGCTGGTCTAGGGGTTTGTTCTACCGGATTCCTCCACACTGGTTTCTGTCTTGACCAGTCCCACAAAGCGATGTTATCACATACAATTGCAGAATGATCGACCACTGCTGGTCCTGCATTGTATGTGAAGAGATAGAGGGCCCTGTGCATAGCCCAGATTGGGAGCAAAGAAGAGCCCTGGCTACCTCAGGGCAGAGGAAAAGGCCAAATATTGGTCTCTCCCCTAAGGTTGGCCATACACAAGTCATTTTCTTTTGTTCAACCTGCTAGTTAAATGATAGAAAAAGGACTTGATTCCCTGATCCATACACTTGGTGTGTATGGAGGAATTCCCTTCCGCCATGCCTTTGTATTCCAACAGCGGGAGGACTTCCTTGCCATCAGAATACACTCATCAGTACCACTGGCGCTGATAGAGAACATTTTCCAACAGGCTAGTTGTACACAAGTTGATCGAAAGATGGATTTGTGTACAACAAGCCTGCCCGTATAGGGCTTGAAATTCGGCCAGTTCTTGCTGAACCAGACGAGTTAAAAAATATTTCTGGTTGGCTTAAATACTCCCCCAGACCAGTGGGCTCCAAACTGCGGCCCTTTGCTTGCCTCTATCCAACCCTTGGGATAGCAATTCCTCCAAATGATACCAATGAGGCACCATTCTGCCCACTGACCTCATTATCGGGGGCACTATTCCTTCCACCAACACCTTCGGTGGAGCTCTATTTTTCCCACCAACACAGTTGATGGGGCACGATTCCTCCCATTGACACCAACCACGACACACTATTCCTCCCATTGACACCAACCACGACACACTATTCCTCCCATTGACACCAACCACGGCACACTATTCCTCCCATTGACACCAACCACGGCACACTATTCCTCCCATTGACACCAACCACGGCACACTATTCCTCCCATTGACACCAACCACGGCACACTATTCCTCCCATTGATACCAATCATTCTTCCTTCTAAAACCAACAATGTGGCCCAATTCCTCCTGTTAAAACCAATGATTGGGCAGGGTTTACTCCTAAACAAAAGTAAACTGGCTCTTTATTTTAAAAGTTTGGAGACCCCCCGGCCATAGACCAAATGAGATTTATATACTGAAAATTGGGGCCGGCACCTACATTTTCTTTATGTACACGGAGCAGAGTTCAGCCTTAAAATACCTTAACAGTTTTTACCTTTGCATTTTTAACCCTCTGCACATATTACTGGTTTGTAAGTTCCCCTCGCGAGCACAGAAGCCCCCAAATTGGAGTGCACTAGGTATACAAATTAGGAGCTACAATCATGGCTCTGACACATCCTGGGTGCCTTATAATGCCCTGTGTGGCACCCACATACTTGTGTTGAATTGCAGCTTAGCAGGTCACTTCACATCGGGGTCCCCTGCCATGCAGTAGATAAGATCTGCATATACCAGCTATATGTTCATAGCACCTGCAATATCTGAAGATTGCATGTTTCACATCGTGGATAGAAGCTTAGTCACAGCTATGACTAAGCATCTATATGTGAAACATGTTAGCCTTTTGTCCCCTGTGTCCACCTCCTACTATTGATTGCAGTGTTGCATGAATTTTTGGATGTCATACAGCTTAGGTTTTTATCATTTGTTTATTTTGTTTCAATAAATCACCTATCAGAGTGCGGCAGTCCAGGATCATTTCTTTTTCCCAACAAACAGCTGAGGTTTCGGGACCAGGAGAGAACGGCAGCACCCATGATTGATGGGATGGCTGACAACGCAGTGCTGGAGGGGATCACTAGCCAGGTAAGTCTTTCATAACATGCTGTATAGCACTTTACGGCTAAGACTCCATTCACACTTGCATGACTCGAGTGCGACTTTGACTCGGGCTTTGGCCAATGATAATGGACAACTGTTGCACCAACTGTCATCTTGTTAACAATTCAGGTGCAACGTTCAGGCAACTTTTGAGGGTTTACATTGCAGTCTATGGCAATGGCGAAAAATTGGACCAAAGTATTCCAAAAAACGTTTAAAGTCGCACATATTGGAGCAGTTGTCAATTGAAAAAATATGGGGCTTGTCATGCGATTTTAGTGTCCAAAGTCCAAGTGTGAAATGAGCCTAGAAAAAAGGTCCTGGGGCCCAATCTTGGCATTTTTTTTTAAGCAGTTTTGGAGGTTCAATTCCTCTTTAATGCCCCCACAGTGGCTTTCTCCTGCCTGATCTCAGGGGGTCAAAACTAAAAACACTTTTTTTTTTTAATGCAAAAGGAAAGTAACAGCTTCCATTAGCAGAGTCTGTAGGGCCCATTCACACTTTGCATTCATGTGCACCGAGTTTAAGACAGCCCATTCAAATGAATGGGTTACCAATGCAGATGAAATAAAAAATAAAGACATCCAGTGTTCTGTCCAACAAAATGCAACGCACAGAAGTGCGATATTGTGATGTGCTGCAATGCATGTGCATTGGGGGTCTGTTGGATTTGTGCGTTTGGAGTGCTATTGAAGATAAATGGATACAGCATGCCACTAATGCATGCATTAACACACTGCACTGGAGGGTGGGAATGGGCCCAGAGTTTCAAGTTATCCAGTACTTTTGTTATATGATTTTTGACTGTCTGGTATCATCATAGAGATTCGGAGCATTAGAAATGAACATCCATGGCTGATTCTATATACAAAATTGGTCCACTGAAAACAAGTCTGTCTCTAAATCAAAGTCTCAAATAGGTGGCCCCCCAGTTGTTGTGGAACTACAAGTCCCATCGTGTCTCTGCCTTTTTGAGTCATGCTTGTAACTGTCAGCCTTGCAATGCATCATGGGACTTGTAGTTTCGCAAGGAGGGTCCCCGTTTGAGATCCCTGCTCTAAATGCTTGGCCTCTACATGCTGATCCAATGTTTTTTATACCACGCAGGCAACCGTCTTGTGAAAATTAAAACTTTACAGCCTATGAATGCCTTGTGATCGCACAGGCTGCATGCTCAGAAACATCGTTTTGGTGCACCAAATGGCTCCCTACACAAAGAGCAGCAAAATGTACTTTTGTTGGGATGTCACTTTTGCTCTTTGGAATGTTGGAAGCAATGTCCTTGTGTCAAGCAAACAGGATTTTGCCGCGGTTCTCTTCATAGTGCCGAGTCATCTCTTCCATGTTCTTGTCCGCATCGATCACCTGTGAAAAGAGAGAAGAAGTGGATGTTCACTCTCCCCGTGTACGCTGTCATCTCTCCCCCCCCCCCCCCCCACATCCAAATCACATACAAGATAGTGCCGCAAAGAATTAGATAAGAGAAACCATTACCACTTCCAGCCCAAGCCAATTCTGGCACTCCTCTTGATAAAAGAAAGAGGTTTGGGACTTTGTGTGATGCCAAGACATAGAATGTCACGTGCCTCCATCCCTATTTGCTATTAGCATGGGGAGAAAATTTGGGACTTTATATGAAGTATGTGACCGAATTAGCAATTAGACACTAGGGAATAAAATGGCAGTCGTTGCAACTTTTTGTCACACAGAGTTGTCGCAGCAATTTTTCAAACGTTATTTTTTTTGGAAAGAAAGTGTTTCACAAATAAAAAAAAAAAAAAAAAAACACAAAACAGTAAAGTTAGCCCAATTTTTTGTAGAATGTGAAAGATGATGTTACACCGAGTAAATAGATACCTAACATGTCACGCATTAAAATCGTGCACACTCCTGGACTTATTACAAATCAACCTCCTCTTCGGCCTGGTGATAATTACCTTATTTAATCGGCGTATAACACACACTTTTTTCCCCCTGAAAATAGGGGACAAATCACAGGTGCATGTTATACGCCTATAGTGTACCTCAAAGGGGAAGGAGGGGGACAAGCGCCACCAGAATTCACAGAGCCGTCATCTCCCGTTTCCTCTGCTCTTATGTTACACACATGGTCCTGCCTCCACCACTGGCATTGGACCAGTGTTCTGTCTATCACAGGAGCTGGTCCAATGCCGATGGTGGAGGTGGGACTGTGTGTGTGTGCACGCGCGCGGGACTGCAGACAGAGCAAACAGGAGATGGTGAGGCTGCAGGTGGGCATTGAGGCTGCAGGTGGGCATTGGGGCTGCATTGAGGCTGCAGGTGGGCATTGGGGCTGCATTGAGGCTGCAGGTGGGCATTGGGGCTGCATTGAGGCTGCAGGTGGGCATTGGGGCTGCATTGAGGCTGCAGATGGGCACTCTTCAGGCTGCAGATGGGCACTCTTCAGGCTGCAGATGGGCACTCTTCAGGCTGCAGATGGGCACTCTTCAGGCTGCAGATGGGCACTCTTCAGGCTGCACTGAGGCTGCAGATGGGCACTGTTCAGGCTGCACTGAGGCTGCAGATGGGCACTGTTCAGGCTGCACTGAGGCTGCAGATGGGCACTGTTCAGGCTGCACTGAGGCTGCAGATGGGCACTGTTCAGGCTGCACTGAGGCTGCAGATGGGCACTGATGGGCACTGACCCTTATTTTAATTCAAAGTTGTTTATTTAAAAAATAAATCCTGAAACGTCCCTCTTAAAATGAAGGTGTGCGTCATATATCTGTGTGCGTTATACGCCCATACCTACGATATGTCACACCATTTTACAATATTTCAGTATGTACCTTACAGGAGAAAAGCCTTTTCAAGCGTGGTCTTCTCTTAAGCTGAATAAATGGAGATATATCTCATGAAGTAGTAATTGGAGCAATAAAGCACACGTCTACAATACTTACCAGGACCTGAGCTGGCACAGGAAACGAGGTCTGCTTAATGAGCCACTCTTCATAAAGACTGTGAATGGTGTACAGATATTCCTGCAAAATAAAAAAGGAGACGTTTTGTCCTTGGGGCAGAGAGTCGGGAGTTACATTGTTCACATCCATATTTAATAACAAGTGTCACGACAAGGCCTCTCTTCTCCTAACATCCCACTGTTCACCTCCGTGACCAAACAATGCCTGCGCTGACCCCGCGCCACGTTTCCTGCTGATCCTCATTAGCTCCATGCCATTTCCTTATAAACTGGCACGGCAAATGTCAGTCCGGTGCTGTAATTGCACTTCTACAACTACCCGCTCTATTACTCTTCTCTATACCGGGGCTGACCCTATTCATTCAAGGCAGTGCTCTTTGGGATAAGTGAACCATTAACCACGGCGGTAATAAGTGATGACTCTCAGAGAACCTTGAATAACCACTGAATTTTTTCAATACCTTTACAATGAAGGTTTTTCGCTGTACCTTAAAATATTAATAATTTTATAAAATGTTAAAACTGATGGACTGGAAATGCTATAGACAGAAAAACATACAAGCAAAATGGCAGCCAAAGCAGTAGCATAGGAACACAATATTGTGGACACCCGACCATCGCACCCACATGAGAGGGACACCCGACCATCACACCCACACGAGAGGGACACCCGACCATCACACCCACACGAGAGGGACACCCGACCATCACACCCACACGAGAGGGACACCCGACCATCGCACCCACACGAGAGGGACACCCGACCATCGCACCCACACGAGAGGGACACCCGACCATCACACCCACACGAGAGGGACACCCGACCATCGCACCCACACGAGATGGACACCCGACCATCGCACCCACACGAGATGGACACCCGACCATCGCACCCACATGTGAGGGACACCCGACCATCGCACCCACATGAGAGGGACACCCGACCATCGCACCCACATGAGAGGGACACCCGACCATCGCACCCACATGAGAGGGACACCCGACCATCGCACCCACATGTGAGGGACACCCGACCATCGCACCCACATGAGAGGGACACCCGACCATCGCACCCACATGAGAGGGACACCCGACCATCGCACCCACACGAGAGGGACACCCGACCATCGCACCCACACGAGAGGGACACCCGACCCATCGCACCCACACGAGATGGACACCCGACCATCGCACCCACACGAGATGGACACCCGACCATCGCACCCACATGAGAGGGACACCCGACCATCGCACCCACATGAGAGGGACACCCGACCCATCGCACCCACATGAGATGGACACCCGACCATCGCACCCACACGAGTTGGACACCCGACCATCGCACCCACACGAGATGGACACCCGACCATCGCACCCACATGAGAGGGACACCCGGACCATCGCACCCACATGAGAGGGACACCCGACCCATCGCACCCACGCACCCACATGAGAGGGACACCCGAACATCGCACCCACATGAGAGGGACACCCGAACATCGCACCCACATGAGAGGGACACCCGAACATCGCACCCACATGAGAGGGACACCCGAACATCGCACCCACACGAGAGGGACACCCGAACATCGCACCCACATGAGAGGGACACCCGAACATCGCACCCACACGAGAGGGACACCCGACCATCGCACCCACACGAGAGGGACACCAGACCATCGCACCCACACGAGAGGGACACCCGACCATCGCACCCACATGAGAGGGACACTAGACCCATCGCACCCACATGAGAGGGACACCCGAACATCGCACCCACATGAGAGGGACACCCGAACATCGCACCCACATGAGAGGGACACCCGAACATCGCACCCACATGAGAGGGACACCCGAACATTGCACCCACATGAGAGGGACACCCGACCATCGCACCCACACGAGTTGACACCCGACCATCGCACCCACCATCGCACCCACACGAGATGGACACCCGACCATCGCACCCACACGAGATGGACACCCGACCATCGCACCCACACGAGAGGGACACCCGACCATCGCACCCACATGAGAGGGACACCCGACCATCGCACCCACATGAGAGGGACACCCGACCATCGCACCCACATGAGAGGGACACCCGACCCATCGCACCCACATGAGAGGGACACCCGACCCATCGCACCCACATGAGAGGGACACCCGAACATCGCACCCACATGAGAGGGACACCCGAACATCGCACCCACATGAGAGGGACACCCGAACATCGCACCCACATGAGAGGGACACCCGAACATCGCACCCACACGAGTTGGACACCCGACCATCGCACCCACACGAGATGGACACCCGACCATCGCACCCACACGAGATGGACACCCGACCATCGCACCCACACGAGATGGACACCCGACCATCGCACCCACACGAGATGGACACCCGACCATCGCACCCACACGAGATGGACACCCGACCATCACACCCACACGAGATGGACCCCCGACTATCGCACCCACATGAGAGGGACACCCGACTATCCCACCCTACTTGAATTGTTGGGACACCTGACATTCACGCTTATATACATTGTTGGACATCAGTCCATCATACCTATACGAGTTGTTGAACACCTGACCTTTATATCCAGGGCCATCCTTAATTTTGATTAGGCCCTGGGCAAACATTTTCTTGGTCCCCCCCCCCCCCCCCCCAATTCTGAGACATACAAAAACATAGCAGATAGACTCAAAATCTTATAGAGACCACATCTCTCCATCAACAGGACTTGTCACGCACTATTCCTACTACAAGGGGTGTTTACATTTCTTGTAATAGGAATAAAAGTGATCAAAATTTTATTAAAAAGGGAAAGTGTCAAAAAATGTAAAAAAATAAATTAAAGCGCCCTGGTCTCAGTACGCAGACAAGAGCGCATGCGTATGTCTCGCCCGCATATGTAAACAACATAGTTTGGAGCCATTCAATGAATGCGCGCAATTTTAAAGCGTGACACGTTAGGCATTTTGACTGTCCCCACCAAGGGAGACAACACTGACTATTGCTAGCGGCTATAACAGCTGCTAGCAGTAATCACATGTAAAATCCGGCAGGCTGGTTGTACCAAAGTTGATCGATACGGTCAGCCCGCCCATACACGGTTCAAATCTCAGCCGGTTCAAAAATTCAAACCATCTGTGCCCATTTTCAGGCTTTGCTTTCTGCAGACTGATTCATAACAATAAGTCCCCTTTAGTTGAATAGCAGGCTATAGATATTTATGTTGGGAGCAGACTCCCATTTTTCATTTGATTGTTTGTGACTTTCTGCTCCATCACCTGAACAGAGTAAAAGGTCAGCGGAGACAGATGCTTATAGGAGCTAATGGAAACCTTTAACCAATCAGAAGGTCTTACCAGCGGTATCACCCGCTCCTCTTCTCTGCACCTCATTTTTAACCTTTCATAGCAGGTTTCTGGAGACGTCCGCAGATACACTGTTGGGAGAAAACATGTGCTTTATTATTTATAGCTGTGAGCCGTCGCATTGTACGGCAGTGAGCAATGAGTGTGGATTTACTGCCAGAGATCCTCCCAATGGACTGCTACCCCAGCTACACCAAATCAATATTCTATACTGGCAGCAGCAATCTGCTCGGTGCAGGACATGTCTACAGCTAGCTGTGGCTGCTTAAAGAGAACCTGTCCTCCACTATATAAACGTGTCAGCCCCCTACTTATAGTAGAAGTCCACCCTAACAATAAAATCCCTGCATCTACAGACATCCAGCTAGGTGTTAATGTCGTCTGCTACTGTGATGTAAATAAATCTTAGTAGGGCTCCTAAGAACCTTTCATTGTGTTGTGCCAATGGACACTGTATTGTGTGAAGTCCCATTGATGATAAATGTGTATAGCAAGTTAATCGACAGTCTAAAGGTCAGATGTCAGACATATCAGCTGTAGTTAATTAGCTCAGGTAAATTATGTCTACTAAAGGAATGTGTATTGTATAGCAGGTGTCTATCTTGAACGGTCTTATCTCGGAGTCACCTTGTCTCGGCAAATGATTAGTTAATTAGCTTGTGTAAATTAGATCAAGAGCTGGTGCCAGAAGGTCTACCAAATAGATGTGTATTGAGCTCATTGTGTCATGTTGTGGGTGGAGTTGAGTCATTGATCATTTTCTGTTACTGACGGTATATAAAGAGCCTGGTTTTCTCATTAAAGAGTCTATTCGTTTTGAACCAGAGAACAGAGCTGTGTGTCTCGTTTCTGGGGGAATCCGTATGGGTCGTGTTCGCCGGATTGTGGAGCGTCGATAAGCTCTCTTGGGTTCGGAATGGAATATCTTAAACGGCGTTAACCCCTGACCCATTTGGGGTTTTGTTACACTATCTAACCCTGTAAAGAAGAAATCACTATACATACCTTTTTTGAAGGCGATCCCACGCTAAGCTGTCAGCCGTGGCTTTGCTGTGTGGGCGGGTGCAGAGGACACAGCTGACAACGGAAGCCCCATAGTAACTCTATGGGTGACATCACTTCCCATTTATTTCCCAGCCGTTGTCAGCTGTGTCCTCTGCAGAGCTTCCACCACTGGAGACCGGACCGAATCGGCTTCGGAAAAAGGCATGTATACCGATTTCTTCTTTACAGGGCTAGATTGGTTAGTGTTAGATGGTGCGTGTCTGTAGATGCAGGGATTTTAGTGTTAGGCTGGACTTATCCTTTAAAGCTTTTTCTTTTCTTTTTCGGCACAAGTCAAGCCTAAAGTCCCGTCTGGAAAACTGCGGGGGGAGCTTTTGGCCTGGAATTCCATCCGTGTGTATGCTTTCTCGCAGTTTTCCCATCAGGAAAACAGAGAATTAAATACAAAAAAGGCATTACAGAAAGTGTAACGTTTCGAGGCCACGCAGGACCTCTTCGTCAGGCAAGTAAAGGTTTACCTGCCTGACGAAGAGGTCCTGCGTGGCCTCGAAATGTTGCACTTTCTGTAATGTCTTTTTTGTATTACATTTTTGGACGTCATTTACGATCTATGGTGTGCTGGCGAATATTTTTTCATTAGTTCTCACAAAGCTTCACAGTTCCAGGACAAGATCACCAAAAAGCCTGCCAAGACCAAGCCTCACTTTGACATCTTTCCCCCCAAAAAAGGAATGCCTTAATTACAGAGAGATGAGGGGGGGGGGGGGAAGCAGGGGAAGAACCCATTTATACAGCATTCACAACCCTCTCCCTATGCTTGTAAAAGTAATCCAGCGGCTAATCAGCTACTCTGATCACTTTCACAGGTTAGGGAATCGCCGGCTGAAATTTTTAATACAGAGGTTTTGGCTGGCAGCTGCAGGATTGCCCACCCCCGCCCCCTATCGCCGGTATAACCACGTGAACACAATGACAAGTACGCGATTCTGTGTCAAGTGATTAAAAATGCAGTGCACGGTAAATGCATTGTGGCGCGTTGGGCTCCCCTGTACAATGTGTTGCGGTGACATTCACAAAGAGCGACACATTGATCAGGTGTGTTGCCACGTAATGTGCGTTTTATTGTGCGTTGTCACAGCACACAAGTGTGAATGGGCCCTAAAGATCCAACTGAATCAACCTGCAAATACCGGTCACACGAGGATTCTCATCCTTCGCTCTGTAAATTCAGCCTCAGCCATGATTGATTTTCTTTGCCGCTCTCTCGGTTGTTCCTCCGGTGATGTATGCATGGCGGAGATTGACAGGTGGTGTGACATCTGCCAACGCTCCAAAGGGTCTCCGTACCTCCGGGGGCCCGCCGCAATCTTTTCTCTCATTCATCTGATGGATGAACGTGGAACGCACCAAAATGCTCAATTCCTCCAAAGCCTCCATACAGGCAGAACAGATCACAGCAAATGTTTTTATAATAAGCAGAGCGGCCAAGAGATTTGGTAGGATGACTTAAACGCTAATAAACCCAAAAATATAATATATTGCAGCTTACCAATCAGATATGGTGGCTGCATTAGTTTTTTTTTCCCTATTCTGTTTTCACCTGGTGATCTGACCAGTGACACACCTTCTGTATTAGGGTGCCCCCACTCTGGATAAAGGAGCACAGGGGGCACCATTGGACAGCATCATTGTTAGTCTGGGGGGAGGGGAGTGTTATATGATTTAGAAACCAAACTCTATATAATACTTAAAGTATAACTAGAGGCAAAACATTTTTTAGTTTTAGATAGCGTGGCGAAGGATTGGAACCTCTGTCTCTTTTTTTTTTTATTTGCTGTCTGTGTCTCCATTATCTTTCAAAGTGAAAATGAACGGAAAAAACAACAACACTGGATTACTAATCTGCAGGCTTACCCTCTAAGCATAAATCCCCCCTCCCCCAGTATAAAGCCAACCCCCTGCTGAAAGCCAACCCCCTGCTGAAAGCCAACCCCCTGCTGAAAGCCAACCCCCTGCTGAAAGCCAACCCCCTGCTGAAAGCCAACCCCCTGCTGAAAGCCAACCCCCCCCCAGCTGAAAGCCAACCCCCCCCAGCTGAAAGCCAACCCCCCCCAGCTGAAAGCCAACCCCCCCCAGCTGAAAGCCAACCCCCCCCAGCTGAAAGCCAACCACCCCCAGCTGAAAGCCAACCACCCCCAGCTGAAAGCCAACCCCTATCCCCCCTCTCTGCATAAAAATCCCCCCAATCCAAAGAGGAAAAAAATAAAAAATAAATAAAAAAAGTCATCCCCCTAGCACAAATCCTCTACCCATAAAATGTACCCCCTCTAATCTCCTTGCAGGGTTCCCCCCACCTCACATGGTATCACAGTGCCCAGGGCTGCCATTCCTTCTGCCCACCCCTTGTCCCGGCTCTGGCAGTGCACTCCACAGCCGCCCCGGAGATGTGTGAATTGCCTACATTGAGAGTGGGTCACAATTTTCGGTTTGTGGAGGGGGGCACAGCGGCTGCGGTTTGAGGAGGGGGCACAGCGGCTGCGGTTTAAGGAGGGGGCACAGCGGCTGCGGTTTGAGGAGAGGGGCACAGCGGCCGCGGTTTGAGGAGGGGGGCACAGCGGCCGCGGTTTGAGGAGGGGGGCACAGCGGCCGCGGTTTGAGGAGGGAGGCACAGCGGCCGCGGTTTGAGGAGGGAGGCACAGCGGCCGCGGTTTGAGGAGGGAGGCACAGCGGCCGCGGTTTGAGGAGGGGGGCACAGCGGCTGCGGTTTGAGGAGGAGGGCACAGCGGCTGCGGTTTAAGGAGGGGGGCACAGCGGCCGCGGTTTGAGGAGGGGGGCACAGCGGCTGCGGTTTGAGGAGGAGGGCACAGCGGCCGCGGTTTGAGGAGGGGGGCACAGCGGCTGCGGTTTAAGGAGGGGGGCACAGCGGCTGCGGTTTGAGGAGGGGGGCACAGCGGCTGCGGTTTGAGGAGGGGGGCACAGCGGCTGCGGTTTGAGGAGGGGGGCACAGCGGCTGCGGTTTAAGGAGGGGGCACAGCGGCTGCGGTTTGAGCACCAGCCGCCACTGCATCTGCCCTTACTCAAGATGGTATTGGCTGGCAATTTTAGGGGTGTAGACACATATCTGGATGGGGGAATTGCTTTGAATAATAAAAAACAATTAAATTACATTTTCAGTTGATGGGGCTCCCACAGCAACTCGTTCCTTCCGATGACCATTGGTCTATAAAATAAAGCTCCTGCTCCAATGGCTGACCAATAAAACCTCACACACCCCCCAATCAGATCTGCACTCCTAGAAACATAGAAAGTGGAGAATTTCAGGACTTACCTATGAGGTCCACAGAGAGGTCAATGTTCTTTATGATCCAGTTAAACCACTCCGTTAGAACCACATAATCCACTTCAGGCATCTTCCCACTGCAGAATACACAAAGGGCAGAGGAGTTAATGGAGATGTCAGTGTGAGACGCCGCCGTCACCCCGGGGATTACATGTCACCAAAAAGGCCGCGTTATCAGAGCGCCGGAGACTGACAGCCGATGCATCACAGCCGCGGCCCTATACACTCTCTGGGGCCCTCGGAAAAAGCAGAGGAATGAGATTTGGGATTATTGGAACAGGAGGAGAGAGGCTTAGAAGAGACACAAATACAAGATTGCCTGCTGGATGTCCTTTATTTAATCACTTAAGCCCCGGACCATTATGCAGGTAAAGGACCAGGCCTCTGTTTGCGATTCGGCACTGCGTCGCTTTAACTGACAATTGCGCCTTTGTGCGACGTGGCTCCCAAATAAAATTGGGGTCGTTTTTTTCACACAAATAGAGATTTCTTTTGGTGGTATTTGATCACCTCTGCGGTTTTTATTTTTTGCGCTATAAACTAAAATGCAGCGACAATTTTGAAAAACAATTCAATATTTTTTACTTTTGCCATTCTGCTGACGTATATGGGCATTAGGCGGTCCTTAAGTGGTTAAAGCACACAAGAATAGGATTGGCTACACATTAGAGCTGCACAATTAACCACTTAAGACCCGGACCAAAATGCAGGTAAAGGACCTTGCCCCTTTTTGCGATTCGGCACTGCGTCGTTTTAACTGACAATTGCGCGGTCGTGCGACGTGGCTCCCAAACAAAATTGGCGTCCTTTTTTCCCCACAAATAGAGCTTTCTTTTGGTGGTATTTGATCACCTCTGCGGTTTTTATTTTTTGCGCTTTAAACAAACATAGAGCGACAATTTTGAAAAAAAGCTATATTTTTTACTTCTTGCTGTAATAAATATCCCCAAAAATATATAAAAAAAAATGTCCTCAGTTTAGGCCGATACGTATTCTTCTACCTATTTTTGGTAAAAAAAAAAAAAAAATCACAATAAGCGTTTATCGGTTGGTTTTCGCAAAATTTATAGCGTTTACAAAATAGTGGTAGGGTTAGTTTTATTGCATTTTTATAAAAAAAAATTTTTTTACTACTAATAGCGGCGATCAGCGATTTTTTTTATGACTGCGACATTATGGCGGGCACTTCGGACAATTTTGACACATTTTTGGGACAATTGTCATTTTCACAGCAAAAAATGCATTTAAATTGCATTGTTTATTATGAAAATGACAGTTGCAGTTTGGGAGTTAACCACAAGGGGGCGCTGTAGGATATGAGTGTTGCCTGTGTGTGTTTACAACTGTAGGGGGGTGTGGCTGTAGGTGTGATGTCATCGATCACGTCCCCCTATAACAGGGATGATGCGATCGATGCTGCGGCCACAGTGAAGCACGGGGAAGGTGTATTTACACACGGCTCTCCCCGTTCTTCAGCTCCGGGGACCGATTGCGGTGATCGGGTCCGCGAGTCCCGCGGTCCCGGAGCTTCGGACCGGGTCACGGGAGCGCGCCCGTGACCCACGGCTGGGTACTAGAACCAACGTATATATATATACGTTGATGTGCCCAGCCGTGCCATTCTGCTGACTTAAATGTGCAGTAGGCGGTCCTTAAGAGGTTAATCATTAAAAAAAATCGTGATCTTGATTCAACCGATCCGTCGCCATCCGTCCATGGTGAGATCTGATGAAAATGTACATGCTGTCCGTTTTCGTCCGATCTCTCCATAGGAGACAGCGGTGCTGCACAAGCCCCTCACCGCGTTGGACACTATCGGATTTTTAACCAATGGTGTGTGGGCAAGACTGATGACAGTCGGCTTCATCGGATATCTGATGAAAAAATCCATGGGTCCGTTGTCATCAGACGAGCCGATCGTGTGTACGGGGCATAGGAAGAAATCTTCTTTCAATGTATCATTTCTCATTACTAATCACTTTTTGGATACAAATCAACCCAAAATAGATCATGAAATGGTGGATTTGGGCTGACGGGGGCGCCGATCCCGGGAACCTGTGTGCGGCCAGATGGCGGTCTATATAGAAGAGACAGAACTCGGCGCTCACAGAAACAATGACGAGAACGGGCGGAATTCCCCACCTAAAGGTTACGGCGCACATACTGAAACCTTTCTTATAAATAACTGGAAATAAGAAAGTAACCCTTTCATCTCCAATTAAAGAGACACGACGGTCAAAACAATCTCCCCATTTACAACTCCGCCGGCCGGCACTATCTGGTCGTTTTAGTTTTTTTGCTCAGCGGTCTTCGGTTCTGTTAGGGTCTCCATGCTGGATGGATTTTGAACCCATAGGGCTCATTCACATACATAAGACACTGAAATCTACGCAGGACGTTGTGGGCCAAAATATCTTGTAATGATCATTAACGTCAGTGCCTCACTAATCCCTTGCTGACCGCCCCCTCCGCCCTCCTTGCCGGCAGTCACACCCCCGCCCCCCCCCCCTCGCTGGCAGTAAGAAAACCAACCTTTCCCCCACTCCCCCCTGGGAGTAGGAGACCCAGCGTGCCCCCCTTTCAGCAGTAGACAAGCATCGCCCCACCCCTGCTGGTAGTATAAAAACTAGCATCGGCCCCTCCCACCTTGCTGACAGAAGGAGCCCAGCATCCTCCCCTCCCACCTTGCTGGCAGCAGGAGCCCAGCATCCTCCCCTCCCACCTTGCTGGCAGGAGGAGCCCAGCATCCTCCCCTCCCACCTTGCTGGCAGCAGGAGCCCAGCATCCTCCCCTCCCACCTTGCTGGCAGCCGGAGCCCAGCATCCTCCCCTCCCACCTTGCTGGCAGCAGGAGCCCAGCATCCTCCCCTCTCACCTTGCTGGCAGCAGGAGCCCAGCATCCTCCCTTCCCACCTTGCTGGCAGCAGGAGCCCAGCATCCTCCCTTCCCACCTTGCTGGCAGCAGGAGCCCAGCATCCTCCCCTCCCACCTTGCTGGCAGGAGCAGCCCAGCATCCTCCCCTCCCACCTTGCTGGCAGGAGCAGCCCAGCGTCCTCCCCTCCCACCTTCCTGGCAGGAGCAGCCCAGCGTCCTCCCCTCCCACCTTGCTGGCAGGAGCAGCCCAGCGTCCTCCCCTCCCACCTTGCTGGCAGGAGCAGCCCAGTGTCCTCCCCTCCCACCTTGCTGGCAGCAGAAGCCCAGCGTCCTCCCCTCCCACCTTGCTGGCAGGAGCAGCCAAGCATCCTCCCCTCCCACCTTGCTGGCAGGAGGAGCCAAGCATCCTCCCCTCCCACCTTGCTGGCAGGAGGAGCCCAGCATCCTCCCCTCCCACCTTGCTGGCAGGAGGAGCCCAGCATCCTCCCCTCCCACCTTGCTGGCAGGAGGAGCTCAACGTCGCTGCCCCGTGCATCCAGTAGGAGCCCATCATTGCCCCTTCTGGCAAGCGACATTCAACAGCGATTCTACTGGTGGAGGTGCGGCCTGTGGAAACCGCTAAGAATTCTCACAGCACTTTTTAGTGATCCCACCAATGCTAAGCCATCTCCAGTGACATGATGAATAAGGTTATAAACATATAATCCCCCCAATGATGAAACACAGATTTTGCACTTTAAAATGTTCTTAATTAGCAATTCATATCTGCAGCAGTGTGGAAGGCGTATTGGATTTCAGTCTGGGCCGGGAACGTGCCGTCGGTGCTTACAGGTCTTACAGGTGCTTTGTACAGCACTGCTCAGCACGGCCCTGCTATGTGGACCTTGGAATAAATATTATAGACGTGTAATATGTAGATGTACAGAAAGGGGAAGTGTTTAAAAAATAGAAATGTCTCAGTTTGAAAATGTCAGGAAGTGTTCAACACAATAAAAAATACAAAAGTTTTTACTAGAAAATACTCTTTATTAGATAAAGTCCCTTCTCATTCATATCTGCAGAGCTCCCTCTGCTGGTGACTTCAACAATTACTCTGCATTGCTTTAAAATGACACTAAACTCAAATTTTTACATAAATTGTTCCAAAATAAAATAAAAAAAGTAGAGCATGGCTCCGTTTTGTTTAAAAAAAGTCTCCATGTTCAGGCTTTTGTCCTGTGCACGCTCTCTATCCTCCACTGACACACCTCACCATAATTACGAGGGACCTCACCCTTGAACAGGAAACCGCAGAAAAAAAAAAAAGTTTGCATTTAATGGCCGGTTCACACTGGTGCGCTGTGCGATCTTGCACGTGATTCGCACCGCACTGTAGTGCAAATCACATGTGCAGTGCGATTTCAGCCATACAGATGATATGGCTAATATCGCACCGCATTCGGACCAAACGCGCACAGGACCCTTTTTTTGGTCCGCACCAGAATCGGATCGCATGAGTGTTCACACCTACGTGATCCGATTCATGTCCCAGTTCGCAGTGCGATATGCAAGCTGAACTGTTGGTGTCGTTAACATTGTAAAACACTCCCAGCTGTTTGCATAGTGCAGTGTGAACTACCGTGCGAGTCTAATGTGGGAACCCGCAGTGGATTTGTGGGGTTCCCGCATTGCACTAGCCTGAACCCGGCCTGAGAGGTGAAATAAAGACGACACTCTGCCCATGGACACACAAACAGCTATTTCTTCCGAATAACAAAAAGGGAAGGAATCTGCAAACGCTGTTAAAAGGTGCAGTCCAGACAAAGCTCGTTTGGCTGTACTTCTCCTGTGGCTCACAGGAGGGCAGTTCGTTCTACACTCCCGTGACCCCGTGTTCAGCAGACAGCGGGCGGAATCCCGCTGATGTCACAGAGCAGGTCCAGGCTCGGAAAAGATCTCAAGCGTATGTTTGGGATCCGCCCACATGCCTGGACTGGCCCTTGGCTCTTATGCTGGCCATACACTCTACGAAAGATCGTCCGAAGGAACTTTCGAACAACGAACGAACGTTCGCTCGTGAGCGCAAACGATATTGCCATCATGTAATGACCGATAAATCGTTCAGTGGACATAAATAAAATAAAAAATTGGTTTGTTTTAGAAAGTTCGGATGGGAAACACATTAATTTTCTGATTTATCGTTCGTTCGGCAGAAAATTTCAAAACCTGTCCTTCGTTTTTTCGGCTCAAAAACGTCCCAACAATTATCGATTTTGTGCCCATTAACTGTTCCAAAAACAAATAAACTGTCTGAACGGCTGATTTTCGCCCGATTTTTTGTATAGTGTATCACCAGTCACTGAGAGCCTGAGCCAGGCCACTCCCCCCACAGCCCAGCGCACCAGTGAGCGCTGGAGGGGAAGAGCAGGGAGCCAGTGATTGACAGTCACCAGTGCTCTGCTCAGTCAATCACAGCAGTCACGTGACCCGAATGCCCTGCCTCAAAAATCCTAAAAGGGCTTGGAGGTGGCAGCGGAAAGGGGGTTAAAATCCCTTCCATGCACACTGATTACGGAGAGTGGAGTTACTCTTTAACCACTTCAATACCGGGCTTTTATACCACCTCCATACTGGGCCTATTCTGACACTTCTCTCCTACATGTAATAATCCTCATTCTTTTGCTAGAAAATTACACAGTACCCCCAAACATTATATATGTTTTTTTTAGCAGACACCCTAGGGAATAAAATGGCGGTCATTGCAACGTTTTATTCCGCACGGTATTTACGCAATCATTTTTCAAACGCCTTTTTTTTGTAAAAAAACAAATTTATGAATTAAAAAAATAACAAAACAGTAAAGTTAGCCCAATTTTTTTGTATTATGTGAAAGATTATGTTACACCGAGTAAATAGATACCCAACATGTCACACTTTAATTATGCGCACACTCATGGAATGGCGCCAAACTTAAAAATCTCCATAGGCAACTCTTTATTTATTTTTTACAGGTTACCAGTTTAGATTTACAGAGGAGATCTAGTGCTAGATTCGTTGCTGGCACTCTAACGCACGCGGCGATACCTCACTTATGTGGTTTAAACGGCGTTTACATATGTCGGTGGGACTTACGTGTGCGTTCGCTTTTGCACGCGAGCTACCGGGGACAGGGGCGTTTTAATTTTTTTTTTTTTTACTTATTTTTTTTTTCACTTTTTTTCAATTTTTATTTTTTTTCACTTTTATTCCTATTACAAGGAATGTAAACATCCCTTGTAATAGGAAATGTGTGTGACAGGTCCTCTTTAAGGAGAGATGTGTGGTCAATAAGACCACGCATCTCTCCTCCAGGCTGGAAACCATGAGATTGGTAAAAAAAAAAAAAATCACCAATCTCATGAATGGTGGCTTACAGCCGCAATCGCGGCTTTGTTTACTTACGGGGAGCCGGGCGTGACGTCATCACATCGCGCCCGGGTCCTCCGATGGTCATAGAGATGACTGGTGACCATCGGCTTCCTGCCGACGCCGAAGGCACGGGAGAGCCCAGAAAAGCACCGGATGGCGGCGGGAGGGACGGGGTGTCCCCTCCCGCGGCCTGTAAGAACGATCAAGCGGCGGAACCGCCGCTATGATCATTCTTAGATTGTGCAGAATCGCCGGCTGAAGAAGAGGATATCTGGATGATGCCTCTGGCTGCAGGCATCATTCAGATATCCACCCGCAAAGCCCAGGACGTCAATTGACGGCCACTTAGGATGGTAGATCCAATCTCAGGCCGTCAATTGTATATGGCCGGGTATTGAAGTGGTTAAAGGGGAGGTTCCCCTAAAAAGAAACTTTTAACATTGCATTTCTCTTCTTAATCACATCTAGAATCGCCTGGTATTTTAAAAAAAATCCGTCCGTACATACCATTTTCGGCATGTAGTCTCACCGCCGCTTCCGGGTCTGACGGTCGGGGTAGGGCGTGCCTACTTGATTGACAGGCATCCGATCGACGCATACAGCGCGTCACGAGATGCCGAAAGAAGCCGACTGTTGGTGCGCATGCGCCGTATAGAGCCGCACCAACGTTCGGCTTCTTTCGGCATCTCGTGACGCGCTGTATGCGTCGCCCATGCATCATACCCGGAAGCTGCATGAAGAAAATGGTATGTACGGACGGATTTTTTTAAAACTACCAGCCGATTCTAGATGTGATTAAGAGGATAGATGCAATGTTAAAAGTTTCTTTTTAGGGGAAACCACCCCTTTAAGAACCTATTGACACCCGCAGCAGATCGCATCCCCAGTGCGTTTTGAACCTAGGAAACGCTTATGGAACAATGCGTTCTGCTGTGAACCGGCCCTAAAATTATTCAATGGTTTATACAGACCCCCCCCCCAAGTAGATTTGGCGGAGAAGCGCCTTGAGGCTATTTAGTTTGCATTTGTAGCGCTATACAAGTTATTCACTCACTCAGATCACATGACCAAATGCCTCGTCAGGGAGAAACTTGTAAGGATTCCCGAAGAAAAGGAACATTTAGGACTCCCTGGTACTCTTTGTTTTCCCTTTGGAGAAGTGATATTGCTAAAAGGAAGATTACATTCATAGTACAGATAAACTTTAAGAGGATGAAGGTTTAATAAAGAAAGATACTCCACCTTTTGTACAGGTTTTCTACAAAGATGTACTTTGCGCTGTGAATGGATCTCTCCAACATTTTTACGGGAGCCTCCTGCAGGAGAGAACAGACATGACCGATACGGCTTACATCTAAGTGCCTATGGCAGGGATCCTCAAACGACGGCCCTCCAGCTGTTGCAGAACTACACATCCCATGAGGCATTGTAAAACACTGACATTCACAGACATGACTAGGCATGATGGGAATTGTAGTTCCTGAACAACTGGAGGGCCGTAGTTTGAAGACCTCTGGCCTATGGGAACTGCTGGGGAGTGTCATACAATGTTAACAACACCCCCATTACAGCTTGCATATCGCACTGCCAACTGACAGTTCGGACATGAATTGGATCACATAGGTGTGAACCGATTCTGATGCGGACCCAAAAAAAGGGTCCTGTGCATGTTTGGTCCAAATGCGGTGCGATATCAGCCATACTGTCTGTGTGGCTGAAATTGCATCGCACAGACATCGCATGTAACGTGAGCAGCATGCGGTGCTAATCACATGCAATATACAAGGAACAAAATTGCGCTAAAAAACTGCAAATATAACTAAGCAATGTGACAATAAAAAAATAAACAGTAAGTTTAGTCCATATAAATAAAGAGAATGAATGCACAGGATCAGGTGTGTTTTCAAAGTTCAATTGTGAAGTAAAAGTTCATAGTAAGGATCTCCCTGATGACAGACTTTTGAGAAAAAGTGTTGAAAGTAAACACCTCCACCATAGGTATGAATGGCCTCTTACCAGATGCACAATGAAAATGAGCCTTATGTCAAAACCCAGAAGTCACCATGAACACCTCCAACGTCCAGATCACCTATATGGGGACCATCCTCGGTATCGTCGGTATACGTCAGGATGTATAGAAGGACAAAAAGGCTCGCATAGTGTAAAATCGTCAGGTTTTAATAAAAAAAGAAAAAGGTATGCACTTACAAGAAATTGTTCAAAGACAGGCATCCAATATAAAATAAGTCGGCCGGCTAGCACATTCCGCCCGTGTCTTCCGGGTAGAGAGAAGTTTGCGCGGTGACGTCAGCACGTCACCGGGAGGCGACGTGCTGACGTCACCGCGCAAACTTCTCCCGGGAGATCCTTACTATGAACTTTTACTTCACAATTGAACTTTGAAAACACACCTGATCCTGTGCATTCATTCTCTTTATTTATATGGACTAAACTTACTGTTTATTTTTTTATTGTCACACTGCTTAGTTATATTTGCAGTTTTTTAGCGCAATTTTGTTCCTTGTATATTATGTTTGAGGTTGTATAACCTTTTTATTATTGCAGCTTCTAATTTTTGATCATTGTCTCTATAACGAGCGCTATATAATTCTTACCTAATCACATGCAATGTCTGTCATCACACTGGTGTGAACTGGGCCTAAAGCCTGAAGGACAACTAAAAAGGTACTGGATCTCTCCTCTGTGTTCTACTCAATGCATTGCAATACATGCTGGCCAGGGACACCAACGGGTAGACCCAGAAGAGACATCAAACAGGTCACTTTCTGGGTCACCAACAAGGAGGGGAATGGACGTGGGTCCGCTCTACTTCCTCCCCTCTACCTGGCGGCTCGGGCCAGGTGAGTCTCAGGCCTGCAAATTTGGGGGGGGGGGGCCTTACTGCGAGTGTGTGGACGCAATCAGGCGGCCAAATGCTTGCATCTGACAGGCACAACTCTGCTCAGAATATCCCGGGTGGCAAATGTGTGTAAAACCCGCTGGCTGTCAGATCCGTACGGCGTATAGGCCTGGCAGCAAAAGGGATTAAAGGGGTTGTAAACCCACTCTGACAACTTGCACCTACAGGTAAGCCTAGATTAAGGCTTACCTGTAGGTGCAAGAAATATCTCTTTAACCTACACGGTTAAGGAGATATTTGCATAAAACACTGCACCAATGTCTATGGCGCGCCGTAGACAATGGCGCAGGTGCACTGAACGTCCCGGCATTATGATTGGATTACGCTGGACGTCATCGCCGCTCCGGCCAATCACAGGATGCCTGGCAGAAGCACGGAGGGGACATGGCGGAGGAGGGGGAATGAGAAGCGCTTTGGGGGCCTCGATCTCAGGTAAGTCATTCATAATGAGCTAGTATGCTATGCATACTAGCTCATTATGCTATTCTCTTGCAGGGTTTTTTTTTTTTTTGTAGTAAAAAAAAAAAAAAAAATCGGCTTTACTTCCTCTAAGTGCTGCACGAATTTATTCATAAAATGTAACAGCAGGGCTAAAAAAAAAAAAACGCCATTCACCCTCCTAGAAAAAAAAAACAGAGTCATGCTGATAATGGGAGGGGTTATCCTGGGCTGGTCTACAGTTTATTTGCCAGTGTCCAATCCTTCTGTAGACATTCATATAACCCAAAAGGTTAAAGATTTTCTTAGTGCTGATCAATGAACAAGAAGAAAATCAGGATCATGCTGAGCGGCCATTTAGATCTGCTTTGCAAAAACACGAACATGAACTTACTGTTGGCCTTGTGTGGACATCCAGCATAGTGAGCTGCACGTAGGTCTGCAATGTAAGCCCCCATCTTGAAGGGTCCTGGTACATTAAGGCCTGCAGTGGAGGTAGAAATTTTGTACAAATGCATTTAAACTGCCAAAACATCATGCTCACTTACGCCCCTTTCACACTTATGCGGCCTAAAAGTCACGTGACTTTGATGTAATGCCTGTGTAACCCTTAGGTCTAGCGACCTTCAAGTCTCAAAGTCAGACCAAAGTAGTGCAGGGACTACTTTGAATTTGCACAGATATGAATGAGTGGAAATAATGGGGTACGACTTGCCATGAGACTTTGCAGTCCCCAGTCGCACAAGTGTGAAAGGGGTCTTACTAATACCGTATATACGCGAGTATAAGCCAACCCAAATATAAGCCGAGGCACCTAATTTTACCACAAAAAAAAAAATGGGAAAACGTATTTACTGGAGTATAAGCCTAGGGTGTCCATCTGCATGCCTCAGTGTCTCACTGTGTCCATGCTCCACTGTGCCCATGCCTAGACTGACGTTTAAAATGAGAGTCTATAGAAGGGATGCCGGACTTTGAAAAATCCGTGCTCCCCGGCCAACAAACCTTGCGCACTTGTAGAGGAGAAATGGGGCAAGTTCCGGGTCCAGGGGCCCTACGACCGGCCGGTACCAGGTCCCCAAAGTCACCGGGGAAATTACCATTTAACATGGGAGTCTATGGAAGGGGTGTCCGGTTTTGAAAAATCAGTGCTCCCCAGCCGTAGGTCCCCCAGACAACAAACGTTGCAGACTTATAGAGGAAGAGTGGGGCTACATGTGTGGCAAGATCCGGGTCCAGGGAACCTATGACCGGCCGGTACCAGGTCCCCAAATTCACCGAAGAAATTACAATTTAACATGGGAGTCTATGGAAGGGGTGCCCGGGTTTGAAAAATCGTTGCTCCCCAGCCGTAGGTCCCCCGGACAAACTTTACCCAATTTTGGGGTCCAGCGCCGGCCGGTACCGGGTCCCCAAAGTCCAGGAGATCAGGCGCAAAAAGGTGACCCGACTATAAGACAAGGGGGGAAAAAAAAATGTGCTGAAAAACTCGGCTTATACTCGAGTATATACGGTAATTTAATACAGATAATCTGGACCAGATGAATGTTGACTCCTCTTCCTATCTACCATTAGTGATCGGCCGCTAAGGCCTGAGCATTGCATTGTAGGAGGAAGAAGAGGAGTTGACATGCTCCACCACACCCAGATGTAGCAGGTATACCTGAGGGCTTCAGAAAACAGGCAGAAGCATCAGAGGGTTTGAGTTTCAAGAGAACCTGATGCTGTGCCCTGAATAAGATAATGAAATCTCTTTATGGCTTACCAACTACAGTGGAACCTCGGATTACGAGCATAATCCGTTCCAGGAGAATGCTCTTAATCCAAAATACTCGCATATCAAAGCCAGTTTACCCATTGAAGTCAATGGAAACAAAAATAATTTGTTCCGCATTGACTTCAAATGGCATGCAATACCGCATACGGCCAGAGGCGGGGGGTGCCGGAGGGCCTCGGAAACAGCCAGGAATGCCGAGGACAGCTCGGCTGACCTCGGAAACGTAGTATTTCTGAGTCTTTCCAAGAATTCCCGAACGGCGCAAAATGGAAGGGTAAGTTAAAGGAAGCTATTTAGGAAAAAAAAAAAAAAAAAAAATTGTACCTTTACAACCCCTTTAAATTACAGGACACCCTCCTGGGACGTTTATATACTTTATATCATTTTTTTTTTTTTTAGGCAATTACATTTTCTCCTTTAAAAGTGGAGGTCCACAAAAAAATGGAACCTCTGCTTTTCGGAATCCCCCCCACCTCCATTGTCACCTTTGGGGGGGGGGGGGTGCAGATACATGTATAATACAGGTATTTTCACCCAATTACAGGCATAGACACCCCCCCACCCCCACCCGCTGTCTTCTGGGAAACACACAGGTCCCAGAACACAGCGGTGACCAGTGAGGACGCGTAGCGCGACTCACGCATGCGCAGTAGGGAACCGGGCAGTGAAGCCGCAACGCTTCACTTCCGGATTCCCTCACCGAGGATGGCGGCGGGGGCAGCCGAGAGACGAGCGATTGATCGGCTTCATGTACCAACATCGTGAGCAACCTGGACAGGTAAGTGTCCATTTATTAAAAGTCAGCAGCTGCCGTATTTGTAGCTGCTGGCTTTTAATTTATTTTTTAGGCAGACCTTTTTAAGCAATATTTTAAAATGTTACCTACCAGTGGGTTATGACCATGAACATTTCTCCATTTAGCCAGAGGCTCAGTTAACACCTTTAAAAAGAAAAAAAGAAAAAAAAAAGGCATAGTTAAAAAATGGGACACTGGGCCATTTTATTCCTCATTTAGTGGCGATTTTGTTTGTAGAACAAATTAGATCTGCAGCTTCCCAAACGGATGATCTATATAATTCTAGGGACAAAGTGCTTTATCTTTTCTCTATGCAATCAAAAAAAATTCAAGGCTAAAGTGACACTCTTACTATGTTTTTCTGCCTCTTTGTAATGTCCTCTTATCTACCGAACATCTAATTAACAAAGGCACCCCCCCCACCCCACATTGGCAGAGGAATGAAGGACTACGCAGAGCTGCAGTCTGAATAGACAAGCTCTCTGCTTATCTACCTGTAAGCTCCCTCCCGGACACTAATTTTTAGCTGCCGTTATCTTGTGTGTCTGAGAACTTGTCAGAAGTGACTCTGCTGATAACAGAAGAACGGAGCAGCAGAAAGACACGGCACTAAGAGCATTGGAGAGAGATAAGTAAACACTACATATATATGTGCCCAGCTCACATTTTATGAACAGGATTTATTTTCTGTTTAAAAAAAACAAAGAAGAAAAAAAAAATTAAATAAAAGTGTACATATAGTATTAGTATATACAGTACAGTACCTAGGTTTTAGAGGAGGAAAACAAGAAAGAAAAAAAAATATATATATTATATATTCTGAACCAAAAGGCTGCGGGTCCTGCTGATAGCTGGCCATGTCCTGTGGGCCACAGGCCCTACAGGCCAGTGACCAGTAAAACATATGGGCCAGCAGGACCCACAAGCCATGGCCAGCTCCCAGCAAGACCCACAAGCCATGGCCAGCTCCCAGCAGGACCCACAAGCCATGGCCAGCTCCCAGCAAGACCCACAAGCCATGGCCAGCTCCCAGCAAGACCCACAAGCCATGGCCAGCTCCCAGCAAGGACCCACAAGCCATGGCCAGCTCCCAGCAGGACCCACAAGCCATGGCCAGCTCCCAGCAGGACCCACAAGCCATGGCCAGCTCCCAGCAGGACCCACAAGCCATGGCCAGCTCCCAGCAGGACCCACAAGCCATGGCCAGCTCCCAGCAGGACCCACAAGCCATGGCCAGCTCCCAGCAGGACCCACAAGCCATGGCCAGCTCCCAGCAGGACCCACAAGCCATGGCCAGCTCCCAGCAGGACCCACAAGCCATGGCCAGCTCCCAGCAGGACCCACAAGCCATGGCCAGCTCCCAGCAGGACCCACAAGCCATGGCCAGCTCCCAGCAGGACCCACAAGCCATGGCCAGCTCCCAGCAGGACCCACAAGCCATGGCCAGCTTCCAGCAGGACCCACAAGCCATGGCCAGCTCCCAGCAGGACCCACAAGCCATGGCCAGCTCCCAGCAGGACCCACAAGCCATGGCCAGCTCCCAGCAGGACCCACAAGCCATGGCCAGCTCCCAGCAGGACCCACAGGTGTTGAGGACTATTTTGAGGTTACTGGGCTCATGGGGTTGTTTTTCAGGGGTTGGCTTCTTAGTTCCAGTGAAGGGAACTTTTAAGGCATCAGCTTACCAAGACATTTTGGACAATTTCATGTTCCTTGTGGGAACAGTTTGGGGATGGCCCCTTCCTGTTCCAACATGACTTTACAAGCAGGCACACCCTAGAGACCCTTTGTCTCCTGATTGGCTCACCAATGCCTCCCACTGCTGCCAAAAGCCAAATCAGGAGAGCCAAGGCTCTTGTGGACATTGCTGGATCGAGAGGGGGCTCAGGTAAGCATTAGGGGGTGCTGTTACACACAGAAGTTTTTTTTAACTTCTTGCATAGAATGAAAGTCAAGGTAGAAACCTTGTGCCTTTAAAACCCTCCTTTATACCTATAGGTAAGCCTATAACAAGGCTCACCTATAGGTACTGTAAATATCTCCTAAACTTGCGCCATTTAGGAAATATTTACTGTATACTGCGCCGACTATGTTATTGGCGCATGCGGTCTTTCAGAGCGCATGTGCCGGAACCGCGTGATGTCAGAACGGCCGCCCGTGCCATTTCTTCAGATGGTCCATTTTGGAGGGGCGACAATGCGCTCTGCTGGCTTTAAGACTCCAAAAAAACACCACACATGACTGGTTCTCCTCCAATCAGAAAGCTGTCTCTGCTGAACCATGGCCTGCATTCAATGAATGGCCTGGAAAATGCGTGCCGCGGTGTGGACTCGCTCATTATTGTGAAGAAGGGATATTCGCTCTCTGTTAAATTGTGGCCACCCCACGTATTCATAGGGCTAGGATTAGGAGATAAGTCACCCATGATGCATAGATACCTCGAGGTTTTCAGTGTTGGAGAAGTACTGGAGACAGCTGGTTTTCCCACTTGCTATGTTCCCCTCTACACAGATCTGCAAGACAAAACCAGAAATACCATCTTATTATCGGTGACAACTTAATTAGAAATTAAACAATGATGAGCCCTGCTGGGAAACGCATCCTGAATGCCGGGGAGACTTCCTGCAAATAAAAAGCTATATACAATTCTCTGGGTGAATGTTACCGTATTGACTCGAGTATAAGCCTAGGGTGTCCATCTGCATGCCTCACTGTGTCTGACTTTGCCTCACTGTGCCCATCTGCATGCCTCACTGTGTCTGACTTTGCCTCACTGTGCCCATCTGCATGTCTCACTGTGTCCATGCCTCACTGTGCCCATCTGCATGTCTCACTGTGTCCATGCCTCACTGTGCCCATCTGCATGTCTCACTGTGCCCATGCCTCGACTGACGTTTAACATGGGAGTCTATGGAAGGGGAGCCCAGTTTTGAAAAATCGGTGCTCCCCAGCTGTAGGTCCTTCAGACAACAAACTTTGCACACTTGTAAAGGAGAAATGGAGCTATATGTGTGCCAAGTTTCCGGTTCCAGGGGACCTACGACTGGTTCCCCAAAGTCACTGGAGAAATTACCATTTAACATGGGAGTCTATGGAAGGGGTGCCCGGCTTTGGGTGCCCGGCTCCCCTGCCGACAAATTTTGCACAATTGTAGAGGAAAGGGGGGGGGGCCCTATGGCCGGCCGGTACCGGGCTCCCAAAGTCCGGGAGATCAGACGCAAAAAAGGTGATTCAAGTATAGGTCGAGGGGGCATTTTCAGCACAAAAAAAAAAAATGTGCTGAAAAACTCGGCTTATACTCGAGTATATACGGTATATTCTATTGGACATTTCTACGAAAAAGAAAAACCAGTATCTGCTTCTTAGAGCCCCCTGTACCCTCGTATGCCATTCTAATAGCGCTTACCAAAAAAAGTGTAAATTAGTGTCAGAATGTCAGCCGCAATATCCCAGTCCCGCTATAAGTCGTTGATCGCCCCCATTGATAGTGAAATCAAATATCCCATAGTTTGTAGATGCTAAAACATTTGTGCAAACCAATCAATATACGCTTATTGTTTTTTATCCAAAAATCATTAAATCACCACACTATGGTGTCCTATATGGGTCAGCATAGGGGACAGGAGAGTGTACACGCAGCACACTGGCACTGCTTTGGGAACATTATAGAGGTCTTTAAAGCATAAACTATGCGCCAACAGTCTGATGCAAGGCCGCCTTGCCAGCTTTTTTCTGGGTGCCACTATTCAGCTGTTTTGATTGGTCAAATATGCTGTGAATGTAAACCGAGCTGCATATGCACAGTTCAGTGTACATTCCACAGAGGACTGAATAGGCAGGTAGGTGCGTCTTCTGCAATTTTTTTTACATTTAGTTCAGCTTTAATGTTTCTGTATCTCCATAGCAGTATGGGAATGTTCCTATCAGTAAACAGAATGACAGCCGTGTCCATATCCTATATATCTCCCTAATGTTTCTGTATCTCCATAGAAGTATGAGAAGGATCCGTATAGTCACCGAGATGACATCAAGAGGGAGATTTACTAAAACTGGAGAACACAGAATCTGTGCATAGTAACCAATCAGCTTCTAGCTTCAGCTTCTTCAATGAAGATTTGACAATAAAACCTGGAAGCCGATTGGTTACTATGGATTCTGTGTGCATTGGTTAATATGTCTATTTATGAAGTCTGATATTCTTCCCACCATACACCCATGGGGTGATCAATAATTCCCCTCTGTCCTATGGTCACAGAGAACTGATCAACTCTTGAGCCCTGTCACATTTGAAAAAAGACACACACTGGAAAGTGTCATCCTGTACCATTTTCATAAATAGGGGGACTAGCCCCACCCCTAAGGACCAGTAAAAACTCCTTTGACCCTCCTTTCCTTATATTTAGGGCTGGTCCCCCCCCCCCCCCCCGATTTTCAAAAAGTAATAATCGGGTGTACAGGCACATATACCTTTTCACAATGTACGGTTTGTGAAAGGATTATCTCCTATAATCATCAGCTCCATCTAGTGGCCATGAGGCGGAATTTTTTTTTTTACTACGGTAGTTCAGAAATGGAGCTGATGGTCATATTACAAACAATACGGTGATAATTAATTTTGCCGGTGACATCAGCATGCCAATTTTTATTTTAACCATTTTTCCTTAGGTGGATGTCATATGACGTCCTGGACTATAAGTGGTTAAATCAGAATGAGGCTTACAGACGCTGTTTTTTTTAAGAAATCGATTTGAAGACAATCGTAGCGGCCGTTGTCTACCCCCCCCCCCCCCCCCCAATTGCTTCTACCGGCTGGCCTGTGTGAACGGGGAGCCGGAGAATAATTTGGCCGGTGGTGACCGCTTATAAAGCTGACCGAGGACCAGAAGGTACCAGGCCACCTCTATGACCTTCGGAGGCTGGGAGCGGCATTATGATGTCACTTCTGGCGCCGGCAGACGTTTTTTGTTTGGGGGGGGGGGGGGGTTAAACTCAGGCTTTTCAGCCTAGAGGAGAGATGTGGAGACTTGTAGACCCCACATTTCTCCATAAAGAGGACCTGTCATGCCCTATTCTTATTACAAGGGATGCTTACATTCCTTGTGATGGGAATAAAACATTGATCAAAAAATAAATAATAGGGAAAGTGCAAAATAAATGAATAAAATGTAAGCTCCCCCATCCCTGCACGCAAATGCATATACAAGGTCTCACCCGCATATTAAAAAAAGGCATTCAAACCACACGCAAGGTATCGCTGCGAACATTAGAACGAGGGAAATAATTCTACCACAAGACCTCCTCTAACTCTATAAATAATTTTAAAGCGTCGCCCATGGAGGTTTTTTAGGTACCAAAGTTTGGCGCCATTCCACGAATAAAAACGTGACATGTTGAATATCCGTTTACGCGGCATAACATCATCTTTCACATTATACAAAAATTGGCCAACTTTAGTGTTTTGTTTAATTTATGAAAACATGTTTGAAAAATCGCTGCGCAAATACCGTATGACATAAAAAATTGCAACAACCATTTTATTCCCTAGGGTCTCTGCTAAATAAAAAAATATATATCATTTTTGGGGGTTCTGAGTAGTTTTCTAAAAAAAAAATTAGATTTTTATAAATATTACGATTTTTACCATGTAGGAGAGTAGTGGCAGAATTGGATTGGGCTGGCAGTGGTTAAACACAGTTACATCAGTCTATGCAGCAGAGGAGCTTACACTCTGCTCTCCCTACCCATTGGTCAATGTTATTCTAGCACACACTGACACAGCACTATGTTCTTTTCTTCCCATCACTGATTGGGACATTACTATGGATATGCAGAAACATTCAGGAGATAATGAATATTTGCCCAGCTCTGTTATCTTGTTTGTTACATGACCGTACTACTATGGAGATTCAGACATACAACATGTAACATTGGAGAGACTAGGCACACGTGTCTGTATATAAGTATTAGGGTTGTCCCGATACCAGTATCGGTATCGGGACCGAGTATTTGCGGGAGTACTTGTACTCCCGCAAATACCCCCGATACCTAAATAGAATACTTTGCCGCCGCATCGAAAGCCGCCACATGGGTTAAATGGCGTGCGGGAACATCACAGCTTTCATTTGAATAGCTGTAGTGTTCCCGCTGCGTATAGACACTCCCCCTTGCTCGGTATTGGATGGGTGATCATGATCTGTCCAATCCCGAGCAAGGGGGAGTGTCTATACGCGCGGGAAAAACAGCTATTCAAATGAATGCTGTGATGTTCTCCATGCGGCGGCAGCTTTCGGCGGCTAGGTATGGGGGGACATGGCTGGAGGGACATGGCTGCATATGTGGGGGACATGGCTGGAGGGACATGGCTGCATATGTGGGGGACATGGCTGCATACGTGGGGGACATGGCTGGAGGGACATGGCTGCATACGTGGGGGACATGGCTGGAGGGACATGGCTGCATATGTGGGGGACATGGCTGGGGGGACATGGCTGCATATGTGGGGGACATGGCTGGGGGGACATGGCTGCATACGTGGGGGACATGGCTGGAGGGACATGGCTGCATACGTGGGGGACATGGCTGCAGGGACATGGCTGCATACGTGGGGGACATGGCTGCATACGTGGGGGACATGGCTGGAGGGACATGGCTGCATACGTGGGGGACATTGCTGCATATGTGGGGGACATGGCTGGGGGGACATGGCTGCATATGTGGGGGACATGGCTGGGGGGACATGGCTGCATATGTGGGGGACATGGCTGGGGGGACATGGCTGCATATGTGGGGGACATGGCTGGGGGGACATGGCTGCATATGTGGGGGACATTGCTGGAGGGACATTGCTGGGGGGACATGGCTGCATATGTGGGGGACATGGCTGGGGGGACATGGCTGCATATGTGGGGGACATGGCTGCAGGGACATGGCTGCATACGTGGGGGACATGGCTGCATACGTGGGGGACATGGCTGGAGGGACATGGCTGCATACGTGGGGGACATTGCTGGAGGGACATGGCTGCATATGTGGGGGACATGGCTGGGGGGACATGGCTGCATATGTGGGGGACATGGCTGCATATGTGGGGGACATGGCTGCATATGTGGGGGACATGGCTGCATATGTGGGGGACATGGCTGCATATGTGTGGGACAAGGCTGCATATGTGGGGGACATGGCTGGAGGGACATGGCTGCATATGTGGGGGACATGGCTGGGGGGACATGGCTGCATATGTGGGGGACATTGCTGGAGGGACATGGCTGCATATGTGGGGGACATGGCTGGGGGGACATGGCTGCATATGTGGGGGACATGGCTGGGGGGACATGGCTGCATATGTGGGGGACATGGCTGGGGGGACATGGCTGCATATGTGGGGGACATGGCTGGGGGGACATGGCTGCATATGTGGGGGACATGGCTGGGGGGACATGGCTGCATATGTGGGGGACATGGCTGCATATGTGGGGGACATGGCTGGGGGGACATGGCTGCATCTGAGGACGCATTTAAAAAAAAGTATCAGTATTGGCGACTACATGGAAAAAAGTATCGGTACTTGTACTCGGTCCTAAAAAAGTGGTATCGGGACAACCCTAATAAGTAACAAGTGGCGCCATGTTAGGTTAATGGGATGGTTCTGTGGATCAGCTGCTTTTTTATTTACTGACTCCGCCCCCCCAAGTGTAAATGGGGTCCAGCTCGGATGCAACACAGACTTGGCCCCCGCTCACACCGATGCGACTTGTCATGCGATGTGACAGCTCCAAATCCAACTCATGACAAGTCGCACCCTATTGTCGGCAATGGAACTGTTCAAATTGTGCAACTTTGGGGTGCCATTTGAAAATGATGCAGCTGTGCATAGAATCCAATCAGGTTCTAACTAAAGTCTGTTCAATTAAAAGGGGTTGTAAAGGTTCCGATGTTATTTAAAAAAATGTGCAGTTCATTTTGCACAGATTGGCCCCAATCCTCCTCTTCTGAGGTCCCATGATGGCTCCTCCCCGCAAGAGTTAACCCCCCTCTGCGAAGCTGTCTCCCGAGGGGGTTACCTTGCGGGCGCGCTCCCGTGTTATACAATCAGCGTCCATAGACGCCAATTGTATGACTTGCCCCCTCCCCGGCAGGCACATCATTGAATTTGATTGACAGCAGGGGGTGCCAATGGCTGCGCTGCTATTAATCATTCCATGAAGAGCCGAATCGGATAACTTTCTCTGGGAAGCTCTCTCCCAAGGGGGCTCCCGTGTCCAGCATTGGGTGTCCGTGGCCGCCCAATGCAGGACTCGGCGCCTCCCCCCGGCGCTTGCGTCATTCGATTTGATTGACAGCAGCGGGAGCCAATGGCTGCGCTGCTATCATTCAATGAACCAGGGGGAAAGCAACGTGGGATCGCGCCCATGGAGATTCGGGGCTCAGGTAAGCCAGGGGCTCGGAGGGGGCAGTGACTGCAATAGGATACATTAACCGCTTAACGCCCGCCCACTGTATATATACATCCTCTTTTTAAAGATGGATATCTCGGTAACGGCAGCAGCTGCGGCCACAACCGAGATATCCATCTCTTCAGTGGGCGGGCCTGTCTACGATAATGGTGGTCTCCGCGGCGGATTCGCCCCCCTCCCGCCACTCTCCCGCACCCTCCGCCGCTTACCGGAGCCGTCGGTAGTGGCGGAGGCGATCGGGTCCGCTCGGCTGCTGACTGGGGATGCGAGTGACGTCAAAACGTCAGTCCCGCCCAGCGTCTTAAAGAGATATTTTTTTTGTTTACTTTTTTTCAAATGACAAAAAATATTTTAATTTTTTTTGCTTTTAAGCCTAAATATGAGATGTGAGGTCTTTTTGACCCCAGATCTCATATATAAGAGGACCTGTCATGCTTTTTTCTATTATTTTTATATTCCTTGTAATAGGAATAAAAGTGATATTTTTTTTTTTTTATTTCAGTGTAAAAAATTATAAAAGGAATAAAAATAAATCCGAAAACAAAGAAAACATTTTTTTAAAGCGCCCTGTCCCGACGAGCTTGCACGCAGAAGCGAACGCATACGCGAGTAGCGCCCGCATATGAAAACGGTGTTCAAACCACACAAGTGAGGTATCGCCGCGATCGTTAGAGCGAGAGCAATAATTCTAGCCCTAGACCTCCTCTGCAACTCAAAAAATGCAACCTATAGAATTTTTTAAACGTTGCCTATCGAGATTTTTAAGGGTAAAAGTTTGACGCCATGCCACGAGCGGGCGTAATTTTTAAACATGACATGTTCGGTATCATTTTACTCGGCGTAACATTATCTTTCACAATATATAAAAAAATTGGGCCAAATTTATTGTTGTCTTATTTTTTAATTAGAAAAAGTGAATTTTTCCAAAAAAAAGTGCGCTTGTAAGACCGCTGCGCAAATACGGTGTGACAAAAAGTATTGCAATGATCGCCATTTTATTCTCTAGGGTGTTAGAAAAAATATATATATAATGTTTGGGGGTTTTAGGTAATTTTCTAGCAAAATCTGAAAAACAGGCTCGGGGCTTAAGTGGTTAAGGTAAAAAAAAAAAAAACACAAAAGTTTACAACTCCTTTAAGCTTTGACAATAAAACCTGGAAGCTGATTGGTTAGGATGCAGAGCTGCACCGGATCCTGTGGTGTGCACCGGTATCAGTCCGTAGTCACATTGAATCCGACTTGGAGATCATGCGACTCGGCTTCCCCCATAAAGTCCAAATTAAAGACTTTATTGTTTACAAAGCATCAGGATGAAAACTGGATCAGATGATAAGAATGACATGTGTGGCTCCTTGGGGGCGGGAGGGACACTTACCGTGCTTTTTGTTTTGTTCCTTAAAAGATTACCTATAGGAAAAAAACAATAATAATAATAGAACACAATTAAGAAAATTGACAGCAAGAAAAAAAACAAAGATATATTTTTTTCGGACCGTTTAAAGCAGTGGTGGGCAACTTTCTTCATATAGAGGGGCTCAAAGGGGGCCCCCCGACATCACCAAGGGGCCACACATAAAACTCCAGAATATTCAGTATCAAACACACATCGGGGTATGTGAGAATAGTGGATAGATGGCGCTGGACTTGTAGGTCTATCCTGCTGGTATTGTTATCACAATCTTAGGGTAGGGATGTCGGTGTAAATCAGGGGTCTCCAAACTGTGGCCTGTGGGCCAAATACCACCCTTTGCTGGAATTTATTCAGCCCTTGGGGGGGGGGGGGACTATTCTTCACACTGATTTGGGGCACTACCCCTCCCACTGACACCAACAATGGGGCACTACCCCCCCCCACTGACACCAACAATGGGGCACTACCCCCTCCCACTGACACCAACAACAGGGTACTACCCCCTCCCACTGACACCAACGACGGGGCACTACCCCCTCCCACTGACACCAACGACGGGGCACTACCCCCTCCCACTGACACCAACGACGGGGCACTACCCCCTCCCACTGACACCAACGACGGGGCACTACCCCTTCCCACTGACACCAACGACGGGGCACTACCCCCTCCCACTGACACCAACGACGGGGCACTACCCCCTCCCACTGACACCAACGACGGGGCACTACCCCCTCCCACTGACACCAACGACGGGGCACTACCCCCTCCCACTGACACCAACGACGGGGCACTACCCCCTCCCACTGACACCAACGACGGGGCACTACCCCCTCCCACTGACACCAACGACGGGGCACTACCCCCTCCCGCTGACACCAACGACGGGGCACTACCCCCTCCCACTGACACCAACGACGGGGCACTACCCCCTCCCGCTGACACCAACGACGGGGCACTACCCCCTCCCGCTGACACCAACGATGGGGCACTACCCCCTCCCGCTGACACCAACGATGGGGCACTACCCCCTCCCACTGACACCAACGACGGGGCACTACCCCCTCCCACTGACACCAATGACGGGGCACTACCCCCTCCCACTGACACCAATGACGGGGCACTACCCCCTCCCACTGACACCAACGATGGGGCACTACCCCCTCCCACTGACACCAACGACGGGGCACTACCCCCTCCCCACTGACACCAACGACGGGGCACTACCCCCTCCCACTGACACCAACGACGGGGCACTACCCCCTCCCACTGACACCAACGACGGGGCACTACCCCCTCCCACTGACACCAACGACGGGGCACTACCCCCTCCCACTGACACCAACGACGGGGCACTACCCCCTCCCGCTGACACCAACGATGGGGCACTACCCCCTCCCGCTGACACCAACGATGGGGCACTACCCCCTCCCACTGACACCAACGACGGGGCACTACCCCCTCCCACTGACACCAATGACGGGGCACTACCCCCTCCCACTGACACCAACGATGGGGCACTACCCCCTCCCACTGACACCAACGACGGGGCACTACCCCCTCCCACTGACACCAATGACGGGGCACTACCCCCTCCCACTGACACCAACGACGGGGCACTACCCCCTCCCACTGACACCAACGACGGGGCACTACCCCCTCCCACTGACACCAACGACGGGGCACTACCCCCTCCCACTGACACCAACGATGGGGCACTACCCCCTCCCACTGACACCAACGACGGGGCACTACCCCTCCCACCGACAGGGCACTACCCCCCCTCCCACTGACACCAACGACGGGGCACTACCCCCTCCCACTGACACCAATGACGGGGCACTACCCCCTCCCACTGACACCAAAGACGGGGCACTACCCCCTCCCACTGACACCAACAACGGGGCACTACCCCCTCCCACTGACACCGACGGGGCACTACCCCCTCCCACTGACACCAACGATGGGGCACTACCCCCTCCCACTGACACCAACGACGGGGCACTACCCCTCCCACCAACAGGGCACTACCCCCCCCCCCACTGACACCAACGGGGCACAATCAGTGGGGGGATGGGGGGTGTATATACAATAAGTGGGGTGGTGGAGGGATGGGGGGGCTGTATATACATCCGTGGGGGGATGGGGGGGGTGTATATACAGTCAGTGGAGGGGTGGGCCTGGGGGAGTATATACAATCAGTGGGGGGATGGGGGGGTGTATATACAATCAGTGGGGGGGAGGGGGGTGTATATACAGTCAGTGGGGGGATGGGGGGTGTATATACAATCAGTGGGGGGGAGGGGGGTGTATATACAGTCAGTGGGGGGATGGGGGGTGTATATACAATCAGTGGGGGGATGGGGGGGTGTATATACAGTCAGTGGGGGGATGGGGGGTGTATATACAATCAGTGGGGGGATAGGGGAGGGGGTGTATATACAATCAGTGGGGGGATGGGGGGGTGTATATACAGTCAGTGGGGGGATGGGGGGTATATACAGTCAGTGGAGGGATGATGTGTATATCTCAGCCCGGTAGGTTCCGGTACCTCGGTGCTCGGCACTCAGTCCCCGGTTCATGGTGATGGATGATAGAGATGACCCCCGGAGTACAGCCCGGATCCCGGCACACACCGATCTGCCAATCATCTCCCCGGGCTCTATGTCTTCACATGTCCGCTGACACTTCCGTCTCCTCCTCCCACGCCGACTAGCACCTCCTACAGGGAGGAGAATGATAGCTCCGCCCCCTATGTATAAATACTCAGTGTGACGTGTACACGGGAGGGATGTGGGCGGGTCCGGGGAGTGTTGTGATCTCTGTGCGGGTTTTGAATGAAATCTCTTTATATTGTCGCTCAGGAACATCATTTCTGACAGTTTCCACTTCCTCTCCCGGGAGGTCATGACCCCGCCCACACCCCCCCCCACCTCACTGCCCTCTAAAAAGTGATCCACAAACGATCGCTCCTCATAGGGGGAGTAGAAAGTATTGGGACACCTGCCTTTACACGCACATGAACTATAATGGTACCCCAGTCTTAGTCCGTAGGGTTCAATATTGAGTTGGCCCCCCCTTTGCAGCTATAACAGCTTCACCTCTTCTGGGAAGGCCGTCCACAAGGTTTAGGAGTGTCTATGGGAATGTTTCACCATTCTTCCAGAAGAGCATTTGTGAGGTCAGGCACTGATGTTGGACGAGAAGGCCTGGCTCACAGTCTTCTCTCTAATTCATTCCAAAGGTGTTCTATTGGGTTGAGGTCAGGCCAATGGCAGCTGATCACGAGATGTAAACAACATTCAGTAATCAATCACCGGCTTATGTGTAATGGACATCGGTCCCGAAGAGGAAGGAGGCAATTCTGCCTCCTCTGCGCAGTCAGTGCCCCCTATCAATGCCCACCAGTGGTGTCAATCAGTGCCATCTAGCAGTGCTGCCTATCAGTGCCCATCACTGCCACCCATTGGTGCCCATCATAGCCAGCTATCAATGCCACCTATTAGTGCCAATTCTCAGTGCCACCTACAGTGCAGAAAATAAGTATTTGAACACCCTGCTATTTTGCAAGTTCTCCCACTTGGAAATCATGGAGGGGTCTGAAATTGTCATCGTAGGTGCATGTCCACTGTGAGAGACATAATCAAAAAAAAAATCCAGAAATCACAATGTACGATTTTTTTAACTATTTATTTGTATGATACAGCTGCAAATAAGTATTTGAACACCTGAGAAAATCAATGTTAATATTTGGTACAGTCGCCTTTGTTTGCAATTACAGAGGTCAAACGTTTCTTGTAGTTTCTCACCAGGTTTGCACACACTGGAGGAGGGATTTTGGCCCACTCCTTCACACAGATCTTCTCTAGATCAGTCAGGTTTCTGGGCTGTCGCTGAGAAACACGGAGTTTGAGCTCCCTCCAAAGATTCTCTATTGGGTTTAGGTCTGGAGACTGGCTAGGCCACGCCAGAACCTTGATATGCTACTTACAGAGCCACTCCTTGGTTATCCTGGCTGTGTGCTTCGGGTCATTGTCATGTTGGAAGACCCAGCCTCGACTCATCTTCAAAGCTCTAACTGAGGGAAGAAGGTTGTTGCCCAAAATCTCGCAATACATGGCCCCGGTCATCCTCTCCTTAATACAGTGCAGTCGCCCTGTCCCATGTGCAGAACAACACCCCCAAAGCATGATGCTACCACCCCCATGCTTCACAGTAGGGATGGTGTTCTTTGGATGGTACTCATCATTCTTCTTCCTCCAAACACGGTTAGTGGAATTATGACCAAAAAGTTCTATTTTGGTCTCATCTGACCACATGACTTTCTCCCATGACTCCTCTGGATCATCCAAATGGTCATTGGCAAACTTAAGACGGGCCCTGACATGTGCTGGTTTAAGCAGGGGAACCTTCCGTGCCATGCATGATTTCAAACCATGACGTCTTAGTGTATTACCAACAGTAACCTTGGAAACGGTGGTCCCAGCTCTTTTCAGGTCATTGACCAGCTCCTCCCGTGTAGTCCTGGGCTGATTTCTCACCTTTCTTAGGATCATTGAGACCCCACGAGGTGAGATTTTGCATGGAGCCCCAGTCCGAGGGAGATTGACAGTCATGTTTAGCTTCTTCCATTTTCTAATGATTGCTCCAACAGTGGACCTTTTTTCACCAAGCTGCTTGGCAATTTCCCCGTAGCCCTTTCCAGCCTTGTGGAGGTGTACAATTTTGTCTCTAGTGTCTTTGGACAGCTCTTTGGTCTTGGCCATGTTAGTAGTTGGATTCTTACTGATTGTATGGGGTGGACAGGTGTCTTTATGCAGCTAATGACCTCAAACAGGTGCATCTAATTTAGGATAATAAATGGAGTGGAGGTGGACATTTTAAAGGCAGACTAACAGGTCTTTGAGGGTCAGAATTCTAGCTGATAGACAGGTGTTCAAATACTTCTTTGCAGCTGTATCATACAAATAAATAGTTAAAAAATCATAAATTGTGATTTCTGGAATTTTTTTTTTGGATTATGTCTCTCACAGTGGACATGCACCTACGATGACAATTTCAGACCCCTCCATGATTTCCAAGTGGGAGAACTTGCAAAATAGCAGGGTGTTCAAATACTTATTTTCTGCACTGTATCAATGCCCTTCAGTGCCACCTCATCATTGCCGCCTTATCGGTGCCCATCGGTGCAGCCCATCAGCCTCATCAGCGTACATCAATGAAGGAGTAAAATTACCCGTTTGCAAAATTTTATAACAAAATATAAAATATATATATATTTTTTAAATTTGGTATTTTAAAAAACAAAAAATAAAAACCGCAGAGGTGATCAAATACCACCAAAAGAAAGCTCTGTGTGTGGGAAATAAATGATAACAAATTAATTTGGGTACAGTGTGGTATGACTGCGCAATTGTCAAAGTGCGTCAACGCTGAAAGCTGGGAATTGGTCTGGGCAGGAGGAGGGGGGAGGGGGGGGTTCAGTGCCCGGTAAGGAAGTGGTTAAAGAACAATTCGATGACTGGAATGGACAGACCTGATCCTGGAAATTCTTGTATCTATATCAGGCAGGCGATGTTAATTATATTTGTGCCACTAGATGGCGGCAGTGTACAAGTAATGAGCGGCTCATCCCATTGCACAGACCCGAGTCATATAATGTGATCTCCAATACACAGGAAGGAGATCATCAGACAATCAGATCATCATTTCCTACAGAGACATTCCGATAATCTACAAGGAACATCACTGTACAAAGTATTTCCAGACCGCGGCGCTTTGCTCGTATTTTTGCGGCCCTTTGGGCGCTATTCCTCCCACGGACACCAATGATGGGGCACTATTCCTCCTACTGACACCAATGATGGGGCACTATTCCTTCCACTGACACCAATGATGGGGCACTATTCCTCCTACTGACACCAATGATGGGGCACTATTCCTCCCACTGACACCAATGACGGGGCACTATTCCTCCCCCTGACACCAATGACGGGGAACTATTCCTCCCCCTGATACCAATGACGGGGCACTATTCCTCCCCCTGATACCAATGACGGGGAACTATTCCTCCCACTGACACCAATGACGGGGAACTATTCCTCCCCCTGACACCAATGACGGGGAACTATTCCTCCCACTGACACCAATGATGGGGCACTATTCCTCCCCCTGACACCAATGATGGGGCACTATTCCTCCCCCTGACACCAATGACGGGGCACTATTCCTCCCACTGACACCAATGACGGGGCACTATTCCTCCCCCTGACACCAATGACGGGGAACTATTCCTCCCCCTGACGTCAATGACGGGGAACTATTCCTCCCACTGACACCAATGATGGGGCACTATTCCTCCCCCTGACACCAATGATGGGGAACTATTCCTCCCCCTGACACCAATGATGGGGAACTATTCCTCCCACCGACACCAATGATGGGGCACTATTCCTCCCTCTGACACCAATGATGGGGCACTATTCCTCCCACTGACACCAATGATGGGGCACTATTCCTCCCCCTGACACCAATGATGGGGAACTACTTCTCCCACTGACACCAATGATGGGGCACTATTCCTCCCACTGACACCAATGATTGGACACTATTCCTCCCACTGACACCAATGATGGGGAACTACTTCTCCCACTGACACCAATGATGGGGCACTATTCCTCCCACTGACACCAATGATTGGACACTATTCCTCCCACTGACACCAATGATTGGACACTATTCCTCCCACTGACACCAATGATGGGGAACTCCTCCTCCCACTGACACCAATGATGGGGCACTATTCCTCCCACTGACACCAATGATGGGGCACTGTTCCTCCCCCTGACACCAATGATGGGGAACTATTCCTCCCACTGACACCAATGATGGGGCACGATTCCTCCCACTGACACCAATGATGGGACACTATTGATCTTTTATTAAAAAGAATCAAGCAACCAATTTTATACAAAAGTAAAAAACATAACTATAGAACAAAACTTCAAAACATAAATCCAAGGAATACACATCCAGGGTCAGAATATATACAATATATACACTACACACAATATATACACTATACACAATATATACACTATACACCACCACCAAAACATTACTACAAAACTATTTACACAAAGCAGCAGAGAGGGCCCAAGAGGCACAACCCGTCACCTATGTACGCAGCCATCTATCAAAAATGTATCAAAAATAATAATAATCTAGGGTGATAAGAGACAGACAGCCACACCCGGGAAAGAGACTCCTGGCAGTCAGGGAGGCCTGAAACCCCTCCACGCCTTCAGCTACGCCCCCTGACCCCACTTGTCTCTCTCAAGCCCCCGAATCTTCCCCACCTCATGCACAATGTCATACACCACCACCTCAACAGGAAGGATTTTTTGCCGAATGCTGACCTGACACCGTGCGTTCCAGGTGAAATAACGGACCACTAGGCTAACTAAAAAAAGTGTATCCAAACAAAAACCTCCAGCGGTACTGAATGCTCCGTACACCCACTCAGCATAACCCAGCCTGGAGAGGAAAGGAACACCGAGCGCCCGCCCCACCTGTCTGTACACTTCTATGTTAAAGGGGCAACGAAGCAGAAAATGGTCCATAGTCTCCTCCTCATCTGCACACTCCTCCCGAGGACAGCTACGATCCATCGAACTGCGAAATTTCAAATTGCCCCTAACATAGAGCTTCCCATGGAAGCACAACCAGGCCAGATCCCGAAATTTAGGAGGTATTCTATCCAAATTAATCAGCCTCAACCCCGCCCTCAAAACTGGGCCTGGGCAATCCCTTAAGGCCAGTGGGTCATGAAAGACTTCGCTCAAGACTCGACTCATAAGGTCTTTCCTCGGAACCGATCTGAGATCTTCAGCCGACAATCGCCACTGCCGCAGTAACTTCAGGCACGGAGCTACATAGGCTGGTAGCTGACCACGATGACCCCTGCGATTCTTCACTTGGCCACCTTCTTCCCAAAGTCGTAGAAAAGGCCTAAACCAAGATCTAAATATGCCTGCCCATCCAGGAGGTTCCACTGCAAGCATACTACCAATATTAAACTTGAGAAATAACAGTGAAAAGAAAAGAACTGGGTTGACCATACCTAAGCCACCCTCCCTCCTGGATAGGTAGGTGACATTCCTCTTGATGGGGTTCAGTCTGTTCCCCCACAGCATCTGGAAGAACACACTACTGACCCTAGCATAGAGAGACACTGGCAAGATGCAGACAAAGCTGACATACAAGAAGATCGGAATCAGGTAGGTCTTAATCAGATCAACCCTTTCCCTCATAGATAACTTCCATCTCTTCCAGCTGACCACCTTAACATTGGCAATTTCCAGTCTGCCTTCCCAGTTTTTGAGGCCATAATCGCCGGGTCCAAATTCAATGCCTAGTATCTTAATTCTTTCCTGGGGCACTGGAAAGGTGTCCGGGAGATCAAACCCCTCACCTTCCTTTCCCATCCAGAAAACTTCGCTCTTTTCCTGATTGATCTTGGAGCCTGATGCTTCAGAATACCGTGATGTCAGAGAGACCACCTCCTCCGCCTCATCCGTCCCAGTGACAATCACTGATACATCGTCCGCATAAGCAACAACCCTCAATGGCGGCTCACCCGGAAGCCCCACTGGTACCCCACACAACATGCCGCTCTCTAGCCTCCTGATGAAGGGGTCGATTGCAAACACATAGAGCAGGGGACTCAGGGGACAACCCTGGCGCACCCCGGAGCCAACCTCAAAGGACTGCCCAACCCAACCATTAACAAGAGGGAAGCTTTCTGCCCCCTTATACAAGACTTTCAGCCAATCAACAAAACCACCCGGCAGACCGTACTTACTAAGGAGCAACCACAGGTACTCATGATTAACACGATCAAAGGCCTTTGCCTGATCCAAAGTCAGCAAATACTTTCCCCAGCCTGCAGCCCTGCACCGCTCCAAGGCCTCCCGGACAGCTAACACCGCTGTGAAGGTGCTCCTACCCTGGACCGAACAGTGCTGATGGCGAGAAAGCAAAGACTCTGCTACTGACGACAGGCGCCAGAAAAATATCTTCGCCAGTATCTTTCTATCGACATTAAGAAGGCTGATGGGGCGCCAATTCTCAATCATCGAAGGATCTTTACCCTTTGACAGAAGAATCACAGCCGAGTGCCTCATGGAAGGGGGAAGCACCCCCTCAGCGAGACAACTGTTAAAAACCTCTACCAAATGTGGGGCCAGAATAGACTTAAAGGCTTTGTAAAACTCAGCCGTCAAGCCATCCGGTCCGGGTGACTTTTTGATGGCAAGCTGTTCAATTGCCCTCATCACCTCTTCAACTGTGATCTCCTCTGTCAAATTCATCAATGGAACATCTCCACCATTTAGACCTGGAGTAGAGTCCAAAAAGCTTTCCATCTTGTCACGGTCAAGCTCTTTCCTCCCAAGAAGGTCGGCATAAAAGGACCTCACGACCTCCAGAATCCCTGACCTGGACTTTGTCACGGAACCTGTACTGTCCTTAAGGCCAACGACCGCTTTAACAGCTACACCTTGTTTGCAGTTCTGGTAAGGGTCAGGCGAGTGGTACTTCCCATAGTCCCTCTCCAGAACCAAAGAGGCATGCCGGTCATATTGACACTTCCTGAGGAGGAGTTTCACTTCGGAGATTGCCCCAGGATCTCCTCCTCTCGAGACAAGAATATCCAGCTTCCTCCGCAAACGTTGGTAGGTCATGTATTTATTAAACTGATTTCTATTGGCTAGGCCCCTGAAGAATCCAGCGGTCCTCTTTTTGGTCAGCTCCCACCACTCAGCCTTGCTGCTACAAAAGTCCAGGATGGTCACCTGTGCCTGAAAGAATTCCTCAAAGGATTGTCTAACATGTTCTTCCTTGAGTAGGGTCGAATTTAATCTCCAGATGCCCTTTCCCCTCTGAGGGGCGTCTGAAGCATTCAGGGCCACAGATAGCATACAGTGATCAGAGAACTCTACCGCCTGCACCACTGGGGGTGAGAAAGCAGAGGCCTCCTTCAAAAAAAACCTGTCTATCCTACTCTGACTATTACCACGATGAAAGGTGAACCCGGTGTCATCCGGGAGGTGCTTAATGTGCACATCCACAAGACCAGCATCCCTAACCATACTATTTAAAAAAACGCTATCATATCCCAGCCGGTCCTTGAAGTCCTTCCTGTCCTTGGGCCTAGTTACTGTATTAAAGTCACCTCCAAAGACCACTTGCCGGGATGTAAAAAGAAATGGCTTGATCCTTGTAAAAAGGCATTTCCTGTCCCACTTTGTGTGCGGCCCGTAAATATTAATTAGGCGCAGGTCCTGCCCTCCCACAAGGACGTCTAAGACCATACATCTCCCAATCTCCACCTCAATGACCCGCCGGACAGTTACCATGCCGGTTTTAAACAACACCGCCACACCGCCGTAAGGCTCGGCCGCAAGAGACCAGTATGATGGACCATACCTCCACTCTCTCTTGGCCATATGAATATCTGCCAAGGAGGTGAGCCTAGTCTCTTGCAAAAATAAAATTTCAGCATCTAATTGGCTGAACAAAAATAAGGCCATAGAACGAGCTCTCACTGACTTAATGCTGGCGACATTAATTGTCGCCACTTTTAACGGAGGGGGAACCGCCATTTGGGTTATTGGGTGGATTGCTTCTTAGCTCCCCTCTGCTGCTCATCACCAGAAGCCTCTCTTTTTCTTGAGGCCGCCTCAAAATCCATATCTGAATCGGAGATTAGCTCTGAAGAAGAGCCAGATGATGAAATGTCCCAACTAGAGGACCTATGACGGTGGGAGACAGGCACCGGAGCTTCCTGTTCCCGTTCCGTCCTCACCACCTGCTTCTTCCGTTTTCCAACCTTCCTTCTCTCTTCCAAATACTTGAGGTCGGCCTCAAAGATGCCATCATCTCTGTTTTTTTCCTTTAAAGTCTTCCCAGAAGACTTCGTCACAGAAGAGGAAGCGACCTTCTCAGTACCCGTCACCACTCCTGATGGGGGGGGTAAATCAGACTTAGGAGGGGTAGACTCCTGGGGGTAACTGACACGGGGGGCACAGACTTAGAGGGTTCTGACACAAGAGGAGCGGGTACAGTAGGCTGGGGGGACACAGAGACAGATACAGAAGGAGAACTTACAGACACAGGGGGGGTGGCCACAGGAACTGGGGAGGGATCCTGAGCAGGACCAGGGGGGTCGGTCACCGCAGTGGAGGATGGTACACTAGGGGCCTCACCCTCCATCCTGTCCAGCCTTGACATCTCATCCACTACCTCCTTCTCCATATTGTGCCAGGCCTCAGGGCATCTGCTGTAGGGGTGGCCAAAACGCAGACACAGGTTGCACCTGATCTTCTGGTTGCAGTCCTTGGCCACATGACCCTGACCCCGACACACTGAGCATATCAAGGCCGAACAGGAGGAGCTAAGGTGGCCCCTCTCTCCACAGCGGTGGCACAGCTTCGGCTGACCAGGGTAGAACACGGTCATCCTATCCCTCCCTATGAAAGCCGAGGAGGGCAGGTGACGGACAACATTCCCATCCCTGGCCAACCTGACTGTTACCGACCATCCCCCCCCAGTCCAGATGTTACGCTCATCAAGGATTTTATTAGGTTTGGTCAAAACCTCCCCATAGTTCCTCAACCAAACCTCCAGATCCCGGGCAGGGACGCTCTCATTGGTGAGAATGATAGTGATCTTTTTCACCGTCGATCGCTGCGAAATCGCAACTGGGGCCAGACTTTCCCATTCGGGTCTTGACCTGCACCGGGCCTCATATCTCTCCCAGAACAGGTCAAGACCCTCTGGCTTGGTGAAGCTGACGATATAATCCCGCGTCCCTGACACATGTATAAAAGCATAGAGATCGTTAACCCCAAAACCCATCTCCAGGATTAAATCCACCACTGCACGCCTTGCAGGGGGGACTGCACCTCCTTCCCACTTCAAGATGACGACATTTCGTCTGGGACCCCCAGCAGAAGCCAGAGACCCCAGACCAGATCCCGGGGTGCTGAAGGTGGTAGCCCGCAGAGGAAAACCCTGCTTGGGGGCGGAGCTACCAGGGGCAGAGCGCACCACCTGAGCAAAGGAAGGTTTGTCCGGGCCAATGCCCCACACTGAAGTCACATTTTCATCAGGAACAGTCACTGTTGTTGCTGCAGTACCAGCTGTCTCCTGATGCTGCACTGTAGAGCCCTCAGCAGCAGTGGGGCAATCAGCTCTGGTCTCAGCAGCAGTGGGGCAATCAGCTCTGGTCTCAGCAGCAGGGGGGTTAATGGGCTCTGCTGGGACTTGCAGTTCCTTCACAAGAATGTCATTTTTTAAATGTGTCTCTTGCTGCATTGCAGCCTCAGCAGTCACATCATTGCTGCAAACAGTCTTATTATTGGGCACAGTCACAGATGGAACATACACAGTCTTATCCACAACACGTGGCTCAGCTGGCTTCACTCTATCAGGTACATCATCAGTTATGTCCTCCTCATTAAAAACCATCTGATCTCCCCGCACAGGAGACTCCATTCCCTGGATCACCCTCAGCATGCCTCCTGAGTCCTGTGAAGGCATGGGGGTGCTTACCTCTCCTTGGGGGGTCAGGGGATCAGAACTGGGGGTCTCCTCCTCCTCCACCTCCATCTTGGTCACCTTCGCAAACCTCCTTTCGTTGGAGAACTTCTCCTTGAAAGGACCATCCCTTCCTTCCATAATGGCCACGATGGTTTCCTGGTGGTCCACACGGACCTTGGCCAATTGGATCTCTGGATCCATGGATCCGCGTTTCAGGCTATGTAAGCCTTCACGATGCTTCCTCAGGCGCTTCAGCTCCGCACGCAGCTTGTAAAGCTTATCCCTCTCCCTGTTCAGGACTTTTATCCCGGCCACCACTCGCTCCCGAATGGCCGCCGATCCTTCATCCACACCAGGGGCAGAGAGATCACCAGCTGAGGCTTGTAGAGAGGCAGGCATGCCAGCAGATGAACCAGGAGGTGGCTGAGAACCTCCAGCAGGGGAGGCCCCACTGCCCTCCATGGCTTCCCCAGAAAGGGGCCAGGAGAGCTGGGATAGATTTTCAGGCGACTCCCTTCTCACACGGATCTCAGGGAGCAGCTCAGACACACCCTCCTCCTCACACACCTGTGCTCCAATGGTGGGTGGGACACTATTCCTCCCACCGACACCAATCATGGGGCACTATTCCTCCCACCAATACCAATGATGGGTCACTATTCCTCCCACTGACACCAATGATGGGGCACTACTTCTCCCACTGACACCAATGATGGGGCACTATTCCTCCCACCGACACCAATGATGGGACACTATTCCTCCCACCGACACCAATCATGGGGCACTATTCCTCCCACCGACACCAATGATGGGACACTATTCCTCCCACCGACACCAATCATGGGGCACTATTCCTCCCACCAATACCAATGATGGGTCACTATTCCTCCCACTGACACCAATGATGGGGCACTATTCCACAGACACCAATGATGGGACACTATTCCTCCCACTGACACCAATGATGAGGAACTATTCCTCCCACTGACACCAATGATGGGGCACTATTCCACAGACACCAATGATGGGACACTATTCCTCCCACTGACACCAATGATGGGGCACTATTCCACAGACACCAATGATGGGACACTATTCCTCCCTTACTTACCTGTCACTCACCCTTGAGGTCCCAATAACAATTATTAGCAATGCAAGCGCAATGACCGTTTACAGGAAGTGCAGTGAATGGGGTCTAATTGAATTGCACAACAATGTAATACAAACAATTGAAGTGTGAGGTCACTATAAGGGATTCTGGGTGGGTTTTTTCTTCTCTTTTTTGGAGGGGGGATTTGTGCTGGGAGGGGGGATGAGGATGTGTACTTGGAGAGGAAATTTGAGGGATTTGAAGGGTAGAGGATTTTTGTTAGGAGGGGATTTTTTTTTTGGAGAGGGGGGGTGCGTTAGTAGGGATTATTAGGGGGTATTTATGCTAGGAGGAGACTTTTTTTTGGGGGGGGGCGTTGCATTAGTATCAATGATATGGGGGTATATCTGCTATCGATGATAAGACGGGTATATCTGCTAGGAGGGGACATTTTGGGGGGGGGGGGGGTTGTATTAGTATCAATGATATGGGGGGTATATCTGCTAGGAGGAGAATTTTTTTTTTTGGGGGGGGGGGGCAGTTGTGTTAGTATCGATGATAAGAGAGGTATATTTGCTAGGAGGGGACATTTTGACATTTTTCTCTGGGGGGGGGGGGTGAGGATGTGCACACAGAGAGGAAATTTGAGGGGTAGAAGATTTGTGGTAGGAGGGGGGATTTTTGGGGGAGGGGGGATTTCAGCAGTAGAAGTGGATTTGTACTTGGAGGGGGGGGGGGATTTGTGCTTAGGAGATAAACATGCAGAATTTTTTTTTGGGGGGGGGGGGGGGGGGTGATTTGTATTAGTAGGGATGATTGGGGAGAAGTTTTTTTTCCTTGAGGGGAGGATTTGTGTGGATTTTTTTTTGGGGGGGGGGGTGATTTGTGCTAAAGGGTAAAGGATTTATGTTAGAAGGGGTGATTTGTGTGTGGGGGGGGGGAGGGGTGATTTATTGTGTATGGGGGGGGGGGGGGGGGCAGTATGAAGGATGAGGATGACAGTCCTGGAACTGGCAGTGATAAGTCCTCTCCTATAGGGGGTCTTTGTGGGTGAAGCTCTGCTCTGAGGGGGGGGGGGGGGCATCTCATATAATGTACACTGACTGCCATTAATGATTAACCCCTTCACCACTGACCTCCCTGCCCCCAGCGGAGGAGGGGGAGGGGGGGGGGGGTAACCCTTGGTGTGCCGGGCGGTGGTGAAGGGACATGACCGGAGGGGGGGGGCAGGAAGTGGGTTGCGGCGGCGGAGGGGTTAATTCACACTTCGCTCATCGGAGAACGTTTCCGTATTGTCACCATTTCCGCTCCGGAGACCGACCGAGGAGAGAGCATGGGGGACCCCGAGAGTGAGGAGGAGGCGGCGGCGAGACCCCCCCGATCCGCCCTCCGAGCCCTCATCCCCGGGAGAGACTTCATCGCCTCCCGCAAGGGGCAACTCCTGCTGGCCGAGTGGGTGAGTACCGACCGACCCACCTACCGACCGATCCCATCCATCCTCCGATCATCATCCTCTCTATAGAGATCTCACATTCCTCCACCTCACTCCCATCAACTTCTACTAATAGATCCCTCATAGGACCGGATCCCCATCATCACCGGATCCCTCCCCCCCCTCACTCCCATCAACTTCTACTAATAGATCCCTCATAGGACCGGATCCCTCCATCACCGGATCCCTCCCTGAGTTCCCTCCTCACTCCCATCAACTTCTACTAATAGATCCCTCATAGGACCGGATCCCCATCATCACCGGATCCCTCCCCCCCCTCACTCCCATCAACTTCTACTAATAGATCCCTCATAGGACCGGATCCCTCCATCACCGGATCCCTCCCCCCCTCACTCCCATCAACTTCTACTAATAGATCCCTCATAGGACCGGATCCCTCCATCACCGGATCCCTCCCTGAGTTCCCTCCTCACTCCCATCAACTTCTACTAATAGATCCCTCATAGGACCGGATCCCCATCATCACCGGATCCCTCCCCCCCCTCACTCCCATCAACTTCTACTAATAGATCCCTCATAGGACCGGATCCCTCCATCACCGGATCCCTCCCTGAGTTCCCTCCTCACTCCCATCCCAACTTCTACTAATAGATCCCTCATAGGACCGGATCCCCATCATCACCGGATCCCTCCCCCCCCTCACTCCCATCAACTTCTACTAATAGATCCCTCATAGGACCGGATCCCTCCATCACCGGATCCCTCCCCCCCCCTCACTCCCATCAACTTCTACTAATAGATCCCTCATAGGACCGGATCCCTCCATCACCGGATCCCTCCCTGAGTTCCCTCCTCACTCCCATCAACTTCTACTAATAGATCCCTCATAGGACCGGATCCCCATCATCACCGGATCCCTCCCCCCCCCCTCACTCCCATCAACTTCTACTAATAGATCCCTCATAGGACCGGATCCCTCCATCACCGGATCCCTCCCTGAGTCCCCTCCTCACTCCCATCAACTTCTACTAATAGGACCGAAATCTCATCACCTCCTTCACCGGATCCCCCACAGGATCTCCTCACTCTGCAGAGATTCTTCTACTAGATCCTCATCTCATCTGATTCTATCTCTGCTCCCAACTTCTCTCAGTGGATCACTCATGAGATCTGCTCCCAACTTCTCTCAGTAGATCCTTCCTGCGATCTGCTCCCATCTTCTCACAGTGGATCCCTCATGATATCTGCTCCCAACTTCTATCAGTGGATCCCTCATGAGATCTGCTCCCATCTTCCCTCGGTGGATCCCTCCTGACCTGATATTCATGCTCAGCACTGGATCCCCTCTATAATAGTATCGCTCTTACTCAGTGCTTTGCCTGCAGATCCATCATATGACCCAATGTGCTCACCTTCTGGAAGTGGATCCCTCCTAAAAATCTGATCCTGTCTCTTATGATCTGGTCCTCACTCTTCATATCATCTCTTTCTAACTTTGCTCAACTTCTGTCAGCTAATCCCTTAGATCTGCTCACCTGAAGAAGATTCCTCATGCTCTTAGCTCTTCTCATTATCTCAGTGGATCCCTCTTATGATCTGATCCTAAATCGGCTAATCTTCAGAAGATCATTCATAGGATCGGATATTTGCCCAGCTCAGCTATTGGCACCAGATCTCTCATCTGATCTGATCCCAACTGCTCAAGTTCTGCCAATAGATCTTTCATCTGATCTGGTCCTAGCTCTGCCCGGCTTCTGTCAGTGGATCCCTCATGACCTGATATTATCTCTGCTTGGCTTTTGTGCACCATGGATCCCCCCCGTGTGATTGGATCCTAACCGCTCACATTCCGCCAGTGAATCCGTCATATGATCCATCTAGCCCTGCTTAGCTGTTGGCACTGGATCCCTCTATGTGTTTCTAATTCTGTTCAATGTCTGTCAGTGAATTCTTCATTTGATCTAATATTATTGATCCCAGCTCTGTAGATTCTGTCAGTGGATCCCTGGTATGGTCTGCAGATTCTGTCAGTGGATCCCTGGTATGGTCTGCAGATTCTGTCAGTGGATCCCTGGTATGGTCTGCTTGCAGCTTCTGTCAGTGGATCCCTGGTATGGTCTGCATATTCTGTCAGTGGATCCCTGGTATGGTCTGCAGATTCTGTCGGTGGATCCCTGGTATGGTCTGCGGATTCTGTCAGTGGATCCCTGGTATGGTCTGCAGATTCTGTCGGTGGATCCCTGGTATGGTCTGCGGATTCTGTCAGTGGATCCCTGGTATGGTCTGCGGATTCTGTCAGTGGATCCCTGGCATGGTCTTCTGATGGTGGATCCCTGGTATGGTCTGCAGATTATGTCGGTGGATCCCTGGTATGGTCTGCTTGCCGCTTCTGTCAGTGGATCCCTTGTATGGTCTGCTTGAAGCTTCTGTCAGTGGATCTCTCATATGATCTGATCCTAAATCTTCTCAGCTTCTGCCATTGGCTCTCTTATAGGATCTTCTTGCTGCTTCCGCTCAACACTCAGTGGATCCCCGGTATGGTCAACTTGCAGATTCTGTCAGTGGATCCCTGGTATTGTCTGCAGATTCCATCAGTGGATCCCTGGTATGGTCAGCTTTCAGCTTCTTTCAGTGGATCTCTCATATGATGTGATCTCATTGCTGTCCTGTTTTTCTTTGTCCAATCACAGACCTCCCTGATCAGAGGAAATCTCTATAGTGTCCAATCATTACAGTTTTATCATCAGATGGAACGATAGACACAAAATGATGGAAAACCCGACAGATCGATTGTTTTTTGGTGACATTCATCTGAGAGCGATCCTTCCCGCAGTCCTTCTAAGGCCGACCACACACCATACAATCTGATTGTACGATCCCCCATCAGCTATGTAGTGCTCATCATTGATCTCATCGTATTATCGGATTCTATGAGGAATCATCCAATCAGATTGTATGGTGTATGGCCACCATCAGACAAACTAAAAGGCCACATTGAAGGGAAAATCAGACCCCTCTCTGTGATGTCTGTCTATGAAGAAGTCGGCAGTGTGAGTCGTCGTATTCCTCGCAGTGCCGGCTTCCTGTAACCCCCGTCTGTGATTTGTGAGACACTAAAATCATTGTGTGTCCGATGACGTGATTGTGAGCGGGAGGGAAATCGAACGAGAAAAAAGCCAACAGTGTCGTTTAAAGGGAGACTCCAGACTGTTTTTTGTTTTATTATTTATTTCCAATGTTCACCCCCCCTACACCCTCCCCCCCCCAAAAAAAAAAATCATCAGCAAGGCTGCAACATTCCCCTTCAATCTGGTGCTGACCTCTGCAGTACATCTTCTTCGCCACAAGATGTCCTCAGTCTTCTGAGTTGAATGGCTCCCCAGCACCATGGAAAGTGGTTGTAAAGCACAGACATGAAATATGAATAAAGCACAAGCCGGGATATGCAATTAGAGGACCTCCAGCTGTTGCAGAACTACAAGTCCCATGAGGCATAGCAAGACTCTGACAGCCACAAGCATGACACCCAGAGGCATGATGGGACTTGTAGTTTTGCAACAGCTGGAGGTCCTCCAATTGCATTTCCCTGCAGTGTAGTGCTGTAGTCGTACAATTGTATCTGGAAAAAAGTATAGCGGCCGGGCGAGATCTTCTTTTCCCACCCAGACAGACGCATCACACTGGTGTTTTAGGGGCCACATGGGACCCCTTTACTCCCTCTCTGTGGAGTAAAACACCCCCCCCCCCCCCAGCTGTTCTTCAGGTGGTAAATAACGACTCCATACATATTCTGTGTCTAGATACTTTCTCTAAAATATAATCAGTTTAACTTTTTACTAGAATGTTGAGTTGTGAAGTGTCTGGAATTAGGTGTGGCCCCCATTAGATAATGTGGCCCCTCCATGATGTCATCCTCTCAGCCCAACATTTCATCTAAGTTTGACGTCCCTTTCCCAGAGTGTCTGCATCCCCCTCATCTGGGCTCCTCTACATCCCATCCATCCCATGACCCATCCCATGATCCATCCCATGATCCATCCCATGATTCATCCCATGATCCATCCCATGATCCATCCCATGACCCATCCCATGATCCATCCCATGACCCATCCCATGATCCATCCCATGACCCATCCCATGACCCATCCCATGATCCATCCCATGATCCATCCCATGATCCATCCCATGACCCATCCCATGATCCATCCCATGATCTATCCCATGACCCATCCCATGATCCATCCCATGACCCATCCCATGACCCATCCCATGATCCATCCCATGACCCATCCCATGATCCATCCCATGATCTATCCCATGACCCATCCCATGATCTATCCCATGATCCATCCCTGGTGCTCAATCTGTGGCCCCTTTGGGGTTTTCTGTGCAGCCCTCAGGGCCCGTGCAATAGCAATGATCTCCAGCAGTCTGATGTAATGTGTCCACAGTCCATGTCTTCTGAATTATGTCCCCAGTCTTCAACCACTTCTGTAGCATATTTGCAGTCTCCAGCTATAGTCTCTAACCTTCTCCTGCAGCATGTGCATATTCTCTAATCATCTCCTGCAGCATGCCTATAGTCTCTAACCTTCTCCTGCAGCATGTGCATAGTCTCTAATCATCTTCTGCAGCATGTGCATAGTCTCTAATCATCTCCTGCAGCATGTGCATGGTCTCTAATCATCTCCTGCAGCATGTGCATAGTCTCTAATCATCTTCTGCAGCATGTGCATAGTCTCTAATCATCTCCTGCAGCATGTGCATGGTCTCTAATCATCTCCTGCAGCATGTGCATGGTCTCTAATCATCTCCTGCAGCATGTGCATGGTCTCTAATCATCTCCTGCAGCATGTGCATGGTCTCTAATCATCTCCTGCAGCATGTGCATAGTCTCTAATCATCTCCTGCAGCATGTGCATAGTCTCTAATCATCTCCTGCAGCATGTGCATGGTCTCTAATCATCTCCTGCAGCATGTGCATAGTCTCTAATCATCTCCTGCAGCATGTGCATGGTCTCTAATCATCTCCTGCAGCATGTGCATAGTCTCTAATCATCTCCTGCAGCATGCCTATAGTCTCTAATCATCTTCTGCAGTATGCTCTCAGTCTCTAACCCTCTCTTGCAGCATGCTGATAGTCTTTCACCTCTCCTGCAGCATTCCCATAGTCTCTGACCATCTCCTGCAGCATACCCATAGTCTCTAACCTTCTCCTGCAGCATACCCATAGTCTCTTATCATCTTCTGCAGCCTGCCCATAGTCTCTAATCATCTTCTGCAGTATGTGCATAGTCCTGACCATTTTCTGCAGCATGCTCATAGTCTCTGACCCTCTCCTGCAGCATGCCCATAGTCTCTGACCCTCTCCTGCAGCATGCTCATAGTCTCTGACCCTCTCCTGCAGCATGCCCATAGTCTCTGACCCTCTCCTGCAGCATGCTCATAGTCTCTGACCATCTCCTGCAGCATGCTCATAGTCTCTGACCCTCTCCTGCAGCATGCCCATAGTCTCTGACCATCTCCTGCAGCATGCCCATAGTCTCTGACCCTCTCCTGCAGCATGCTTATAGTCTCTGACCCGCTCCTGCAGCATGCCCATAGTCTCTGACCCTCTCCTGCAGCATGCTCATAGTCTCTGACCCTCTCCAGCAGCATGCCCATAGTCTCTGACCATCTCCTGCAGCATGCCCATAGTCTCTGACCCTCTCCTGCAGCATGCCCATAGTCTCTGACCCTCTCCTGCAGCATGCTTATAGTCTCTGACCCTCTCCTGCAGCATGCTCATAGTCTCTGACCATCTCCTGCAGTATGCCCATAGTCTCTGACCATCTCCTGCAGTATGCCCATAGTCTCTGACTCTCTCCTGCAGCATCCCCATAGTCTCTGACCCTCTCCTGCAGCATGCCCATAGTCTCTGACCCTCTCCTGCAGCATGCCCATAGTCTCTGACCATCTCCTGCAGCATGCCCATAGTCTCTGACCATCTCCTGCAGCATGCCCATAGTCTCTGACCCTCTACCTGCAGCATGCCCATAGTCTCTGACTCTCTCCTGCAGCATGCCCATAGTCTCTGACCATCTCCTGCAGCATGCCCATAGTCTCTGACCATCTCCTGCAGCATGCCCATAGTCTCTGACCCTCTCCTGCAGCATGCCCATAGTCTCTGACTCTCTCCTGCAGTATGCCCATAGTCTCTGACCATCTCCTGCAGCATGCCCATAGTCTCTGACCATCTCCTGCAGCATGCCCATAGTCTCTGACCATCTCCTGCAGTATGCCCATAGTCTCTGACCATCTCCTGCAGTATGCCCATAGTCTCTGACCATCTCCTGCAGCATGCCCATAGTCTCTGACCATCTCCTGCAGTATGCCCATAGTCTCTGACCATCTCCTGCAGTATGCCCATAGTCTCTGACCCTCTCCTGCAGCATGCCCATAGTCTCTGACCCTCTCCTGCAGCATGCTCATAGTCTCTGACCCTCTCCTGCAGTATGCCCATAGTCTCTGACCCTCTCCTGCAGCATGCCCATAGTCTCTGACCATCTCCTGCAGCATGCCCATAGTCTCTGACCATCTCCTGCAGCATGCCCATAGTCTCTGACCCTCTCCTGCAGCATGCCCATAGTCTCTGACTCTCTCCTGCAGCATGCCCATAGTCTCTGACCATCTCCTGCAGCATGCCCATAGTCTCTGACCATCTCCTGCAGCATGCCCATAGTCTCTGACTCTCTCCTGCAGCATGCCCATAGTCTCTGACCCTCTCCTGCAGCATGCCCATAGTCTCTGACCCTCTCCTGCAGCATGCCCATAGTCTCTGACCCTCTACCTGCAGCATGCCCATAGTCTCTGACCCTCTCCTGCAGCATGCCCATAGTCTCTGACTCTCTCCTGCAGCATGCCCATAGTCTCTGACCCTCTCCTGCAGCATGCCCATAGTCTCTGACCCTCTCCTGCAGCATGCCCATAGTCTCTGACCATCTCCTGCAGCACGTGAATAGTCACTAAACGTTACAGTAATACATCATTATTATTATAATACAGGGTTTATATAGTGCCAACAGTTTAGCAGCGCTTTACAACATACATTGACTGAACATTGTGCCCCCCCCCCCCCCTGGTGATTGTAGGGGCCACACTCAAGGCCCTTGTATACCAAGAAAGATCACTGCCCCCCATCCTCTGCAATCTTATCTTCTAGCTGCTTCATCCTGATTTCTAACCCACGTTGTCTGTGGCTGCTGAAATCGCACGGCCTCATTATTATCACTTAATGCAATCCACATGTGTGGGAGGAGGAGGGCGGGGGAGGGGAAGTCCCCTTCCAGATGGGGAATGTGTTTTCACTTTCTGGCTGGTTGACATCAGGACAGCAGGGAGTTGGGGGCTGAGATGGTCGGTGACCACGCCCGGGGGGGGGGCGCTGCGTGTTACTGGATGGGAGTCCATGATATGGAGATCGATGGGACGGCCGCAGTCATGAAGTTATAATAGAAAAAAAAACAATTTACGCAACGTTCACATCCTAGCGTTTTAGCGCGCTGCGTTTTTGCGTGGAAACGTCAGCCTATTCATGTGCATGAGCTGTCATACCTGCGAGTCTGCAAGTTGCATGCAACTTTTCAAAATCGCTGCCCCGTGCGATTCTGCAGGGCAGTGCGTTTTCACTGAGGGTATGGGAATCGCTGCGATTCCCGCACCCGGAGAGATGTGAAACGAGGGTAAGTAGTGGTGGGAAATCATCAGGTTTTCTGGCCCTTGGGTTTAAGTTTCAAGCACTATAGCCTTGTGTTTTCCAAACTAGTATATGGTATCAGAGCACCGAAATTACACCAATTTACACCGTCACCAGTACCGGGACGGGCTGTACTAAAATATTTACCAATGCCGATGAAATGCAGCCTTACCAATGCCGATGAAATGCAGCCTTACCAGTGCCGATAAAATGCAGCCTTACCAGTGCCGATGAAATGCAGCCTTACCAGTGCCGATGAAATGCAGCCTTACCAGTGCCGATGAAATGCAGCCTTACCAGTGCCGATGAAATGCAGCCTTACCAGTGCCGATGAAATGCAGCCTTACCAGTGCCGATGAAATGCAGCCTTACCAGTGCCGATGAAATGCAGCCTTACCAATGCCGATGAAATGCAGCCTTACCAGTGCCGATGAAATGCAGCCTTACCAGTGCCGATGAAATGCAGCCTTACCAGTGCCGATGAAATGCAGCCTTACCAGTGCCGATGAAATGCAGCCTTACCAGTGCCGATGAAATGCAGCCTTACCAATGCCGATGAAATGCAGCCTTACCTGTGCCGATGAAATGCAGCCTTACCAGTGCCAATGAAATGCAGCCTTACCAGTGCCAATGAAATGCAGCCTTACCAGTGCCAATGAAATGCAGCCTTACCAGTGCCGATGAAATGCAGCCTTACCAGTGCCGATGAAATGCAGCCTTACCAGTGCCGATGAAATGCAGCCTTACCAGTGCCGATGAAATGCAGCCTTACCAATGCCGATGAAATGCAGCCTTACCAATGCCGATGAAATGCAGCCTTACCTGTGCCGATGAAATGCAGCCTTACCAGTGCCGATGAAATGCAGCCTTACCAATGCCGATGAAATGCAGCCTTACCAGTGCCAATGAAATGCAGCCTTACCAGTGCCAATGAAATGCAGCCTTACCAGTGCCAATGAAATGCAGCCTTACCTGTGCCCATCAAATGCAGCCTTTTTTTCCTCAGTTTAGGCCGATAAGTATTCTTCTACATTATTTTGGTAAAAAAAAATTGCAATAAGCGTTTAAGTCCAAAATGTATAGTGTTTACAAAATAGGGGATAGTTTTATTGCATTTTTATTTATTTTTAATTTTTTTGACAATTTTGACACATTTTTGGGACCATTGTCATTTTCACAGCGAAAAGTGCTATAAAAATGCACTGATTACTGTGAAAATGTCAATGGCAGTGAAGGGGTTAACCACTAGGGGGCACTGTAGGGGTTAAGTGTGACCTTATGTGTGTTTCTAACTTTAGGGGGGCGGGGCTGGACGTGTGACATCACTGATCGCCTTTTCCTATATCAGGGAACAGACGATCAGTGACACTGCCACAATGAAGAACAGGGAAGGTGTGTTTACACTCACACATACACACACATCTCTCCCCGTTCTTCAGCTCCAGTGACCGATCGCGGGACACTGGTGGCGATCGGGTCCCGCAGGTGCGATCACGGAGCTTCGGACTGCTTGCGACCCCATGGCTGGGCCTTAAAGAGACATGCACAGCTACGTGATTGTGCCCAGCCGTGCCATTCTGCCGACGTATATAGGTATGAAGGGGTCCTTGAGTGGTTAATGACCAATTTAAAAAAAAAATTTCGTCATGAAAAGCGGTCGTGTGAATGTGACATTACTCTACCCAAATGGAAAACAAAATGACCAAAACATATTATTTATTTATTGCAATTCTCTCATAGGGAGTGGGAAGGAGGCGGGGGAGGGCACCGTTAAATAAAGGGTGAAGGACCACTTTAAATGCCCACGCGCCATTTCAATCCATTCGGCAATTAGTAGAATTACCAGCAATGGGCCCCGGGGCCACAGAGCGCATGTTCATGTCTCCTTGCTCATCTTCCTTATGATACCAATTCAGTGTGATTATGTCATTTGCTGATCGTGGAGAAATAGTTTTGTTGTGCCGGGCGTGACCAGCTTCTTGCGTTGGCCAGCGGCCATGAGCAGATTCTGTGGTCTTGTGTAATAAGGTTACCGAGCACATCGTGTGTTGGATGATATCTGAGGACGGAGATCGCTCTTCTGAATACAATGCCCTCGTCTGATAGGAGGTCACCCCCCCATGTAATGGTTACTGTACAATATACTACAGATTGGCCGTAGTAAGCATTTAGATTGTAAGCTCCTATACACAGGGCCCTCCTAACCCTCTTGTCTTGAATTGTATTGTAACTGTTGGCACTATATACAGTGCCTTCAAAAAGTATTCATACCCCTTGAAATTGTCCTTGTTTTGTCATGTAAATGTATTTTATTGGGATTTTATGTGAGAGACCAACACAAAGTGGCACATAATTGTGAAGTGGAATGAAAAATTATTTTTACAAATATATATGTGAAAAGTGTGGCATCCATTTGTATTCAGTCCCCTTTACTCCGATACCCCCAACTAAAATATAGTGGGGCCAACTGCCTTCAGAAGTCACCTAATTGGTAAATAGAGTCCCCCTGTGTGTCATTTTAAATGCATGCGCACTGGGATTTCGTCGCGGCCGACGCATGCGCAGTTCAATCGGCACGGGGGCGCTCTTAATTTAAATACAAGCCGCCCCCTTCGATTTACGCAGGGATCCGCCGGGCCATTTACGCTACGCCGCCGCAAACTACGGAGCAAGTGCTTTGGGAATAAAGCACTTGCTCTAGTACGATGCGGCGGCGTAGTGTAAATGGCTAACGCTACGCCGCCGGAATTCTATGAGAATCTGGCCCAAAGAGTTCAACTGCCATATAACACTGGCCCAGCATGCGTGTTTATTCTTCATACAGACACTTCCAAATGTTATCTTACAGGAAAATTCTTCCCCGGGTGATGAGTTCTACCGCTGAGAGCGCCTGCACAGCTATATATAGACCTAGAACTGTTTCCAGTTGAGGTAGATGGGAATCGACTGACATTGCGTTGGCTAAAGAACCGCGTATCATAAACAATTGCGGTTTTTACTATTTTTTTATCTTTTCTTGAATTTCAGTGCTGCTTGTATAATTTGTGCTAAAACAGCCATGTACATCCCTTGGGCTTCCTCCAAACCCATCTCTATCTGAACTTCCACTAACCCCACTTTTTAAGTGCAGTCATGTCATGTGTAGGTCGGGTCATTCTCCTCTCCGCGCAGGAACAAACGCTGGTGACGCAGGACGCCGGTGACATCAGTGCCCTTGTATTGGACAAATGGCCATATTAAGTCAATGTCATTGGCCAACTGTAGGATATTATGTGGTCATGTAAGATATAGGATTCTGCTAGATGCACCCTACCATTCACGTGGGGGGGGGGGGGGTGGTTTTTGGGGATGGTGTCTTATATTGTATCATATTAAGCCCTAACTATGGGTAGAACACAAAATATGAAAAAAATGTGGACCCAGAATTTAGATGCTTACTTGCAGTTTACCTGAATCAGGCATGTCCAAAGTCCGGCCCGTGTTTCAGATGGCCCGTCTAGTCATTTTGACATATATGTGGCCCCCAATGAATCCCTGACCCCGGTTTCCACAAAAGATAGATATGCTCGCTGCCTTGGAGGGGACGGGACGAGTGCCGTGCATACAGGAGAGGAGTATTTCCTGTTTACACGGCGTCCTGTGTAAAAGGAAGTCGCGTCTCCTGCGCTGCCATTGGACAACTGTTCTGTCCTTCATAGGAGGCGGGACTTTCAATTAAAGAGGCTGCCGAGAAAACAGGAGTTTTTCCTGTATGTCTGTTGGCGCTCGTCCCGCCCCCTCCCTGTCTCCTCCAAGGCTGCAGATGGGCATGAATCAGGCTGCACCGATGGCAATGGTGAGTCTGCATTCATGGCAACGGAGTGGGTGCTGCATTCATGGCAATACAGTGGGTACTGCTTTTGAGGCAATACAGTGGGTGCTGCATTCATGGCAATACGGTGGGTGCTGCATTCATGGCAATACGGTGGGTTCTGCATTCATTGTAATGGCCATTTTTCTCACGGACCTCTAGTGTAATTGGGCACTTTTTCCACTGACCACCAGTATGACAGGGCATTCTTTCCACTGACCACCAGTATGACAGGGCCTTCTTTCCACTGACCACCAGTATGACAGGGCACTCTTTCCACTGACCACCAGTATGATGGGGCATTCTTTCCACTGACCACCAGTATGACGGGGCACTCTTTCCACAGACCACCAGTATGACAGGGCATTCTTTTCACTGACCACAAGTATGACAGGGCATTCTTTCCACTGACCACCAGTATGATGGGGCATTCTTTCCACTGACCACCAGTATGACGGGGCATTCTTTTCACTGACCACCAGTATGATGGGGCATTCTTTCCACTGACCACCAGTATGACAGGGCATTCTTTTCACTGACCACCAGTATGATGGGGCATTCTTTCCACTGACCACCAGTATGACAGGGCATTCTTTTCACTGACCACAAGTATGACAGGGCATTCTTTCCACTGACCACCAGTATGATGGGGCATTCTTTCCACTGACCACCAGTATGACGGGGCACTCTTTCCACAGACCACCAGTATGACGGGGCACTCTTTCCACTGACCACCAGTATGACGGGGCACTCTTTCCACAGACCACCAGTATGACAGGGCACTCTTTCCACAGACCACCAGTATGACAGGGCATTCTTTCCACTGACCACCAGTATGATGGGGCATTCTTTCCACTGACCACCAGTATGACGGGGCACTCTTTCCACAGACCACCAGTATGACGGGGCACTCTTTCCACTGACCACCAGTATGACGGGGCATTCTTTCCACTGACCACCAGTATGACAGGGCACTCTTTCCACTGACCACCAGTATGACAGGGCACTCTTTCCACAGACCACCAGTATGACAGGGCATTCTTTCCACTGACCACCAGTGTGATGGGGCATTCTTTCCACTGACCACCAGTATGACGGGGCACTCTTTCCACTGACCACCAGTATGACGGGGCATTCTTTCCACTGACCACCAGTATGACAGGGCACTCTTTCCACTGACCACCAGTATGACAGGGCACTCTTTCCACTGACCACCAGTATGACAGGGCACTCTTTCCACTGACCACCAGTATGACGGGGCACTCTTTCCACTGACCACCAGTATGACGGGGCACTCTTTCCACTGACCACCAGTATGACGGGGCACTCTTTCC
>CM056059.1:308183211-308215711 GCA_029574335.1 Rana kukunoris
AAATGGGGATGCCACCCGGGGGACTGGGGACCACCGGGCCCCTTAGAGGTCGGGGAGGGGGGTTTGGGTGCTGACAAAAAAATATATATATATATATATATAGAAAAGGGGATGCCATCTGGGGACCACTGTGCCCCTTACAGGTGTACTAATGTTGCCATCAGGGTCTCCATGAGATCAGAAAAGCCAGCTCACTGGTGTCCATCCACAATCACACTTCGGGGGGAGTTTGCTGTTCTGTAATAAGTATTCTCACTGCATCCCAACTGATTTCCCTTTCTGATTGGCAGGTTCTTGGTTTTATAGCAACAATTGTCTTTGCAATAGACTTCTACGTAATCTTCAATGACCTCATCAAGTTTCTGAAGAAGGGCGAACCCGAGGAGAATGAACCACAGCAACAGAAGTCAGATGGTGAGTTACGTCGTTAATCTAATTGAGAAAAGACACAGGGCCATCCGGCTCCACCAACAGAGAAAAAGAAAAAACACGCACCAATGGAAAACCTCCATACATTGTCCTATACCCACATCTACCGAGATGGCCAGAACCACCTCTGGACGGAGTCTATTCCACATTATCACAGCTCTTACTGTGGGATGTGAACCAGGGCTGCTGTTAGAAATCACAGGTCCCCATATAGCCTACAGTGCCCTCAGTCTCAGTCTCTTTCTCTGCAACCTCAGCTGTACAGATAAATGAATAGGAAGCACTCGAAGGCTTCCTGCTCATTCACAAACTGAAGCATAGCAAATACAATTTACTATGCTTTAGTGATGAATTGACACGGGCGTGAGTGGCACCGATCACTTACTGTGTTCATTCAGAAAAGAAAGGGGCCAAAATATTACATATTTTGCGGCTACATCTCCACGCTCTCCATCCTGAAATATCCATCTTTGTACCTGCAGCAGCCTGCCAGTGGGAGAGGAGAGGAGGGAAGTTGGCTGTGCTGTGGGGAAAAGGGGCACACAGGGGGGCATGGACAGATGGAAGCAGCACATGTTCTAGAACCAATCCTCCTGCAGTGCAGCCGGAGGGAAAAGAGGAGGAAAAGCTGGCAGTGCGCATGTGCTAGAACCAATCCCCCTGCAGTGCAGCCGGAGGGAAAAGAGGAGGAAAAGCTGGCAGTGCGCATGTGCTAGAACCAATCCCCCTGCAGTGCAGCCGGAGGGAAAAGAGGAGGAAAAGCTGGCAGTGCGCATGTGCTAGAACCAATCCCCTCTGTAGTGCAGTGCATGTGCTAGAACCAATGCAGTGCAGTGCAGCAAGAGGGGAAAAGAGGAGAAGCTGGCAGTTTGCTTGTGCTAGAACCAATCCCCCTGCAGTGCAGTGCAGCCAGAGGGGAAAAGAGGAGGAGAAGCTGGCAGTTCGCATGTTCTAGAACCAATCCCCTCTGTAGGGCAGTGCATGTGCTAAAACCAATGCAGTGCAGTGCAGCCAGAGGGGAAAAGAGGAGAAGCTGGCAGTGCTCATGTGCTAGAACCAATCCCCCTGCAGTGCAGTGCATGTGCTAGAACCAATACCCCTGCAGTGCAGCCGGAGGGAAAAAGAGGAGGAGAAGCTGGCAGTGCACATGTTCTACAACCAATCCCCCTGCAGTGCAGTGCATGTGCTAGAACCAATGCAGTGCAGTGCAGCCAGAGGGGAAAAGAGGAGGAGATGCTGGCAGTGCGCATGTTCTAGAACCAATCCCTCTGCAGTGCAGCCAGAGGGGAAAAGAGGAGAAGCTGGCAGTGCTCATGTGCTAGAACCAATCCCCCTGCAGTGCAGTGCATGTGCTAGAACCAATACCCCTGCAGTGCAGTGCATGTGCTAGAACCAATACCCCTGCAGTGCAGCCGGAGGGAAAAAGAGGAGGAGAAGCTGGCAGTGCACATGTTCTACAACCAATCCCCCTGCAGTGCAGTGCATGTGCTAGAACCAATGCAGTGCAGTGCAGCCAGAGGGGAAAAGAGGAGGAGAGCTGGCAGTGCGCATGTGCTAGAACCAATCCCCCTGCAGTGCAGCTGGAGGGAAAAAGACAGTACAGCCGGCCCTCCTGCTTAACAGGTACCTGGGCCCCCCTTTTGAACTGATGGGGCCCGGGCCCAGTACAGGAGGGCTGGCTGTACTGCCTTATCAGCGGCCCTGATGTGAACACCCCCTCGTCCACTGCCTTTGCAGCTCAAAAGATGGACAGTTGGGGGCGCTAAAACACGTCTCAACTTTTAATGCCCCCTCCCCCAACTGCATGTCTAATTAAGCCCTTATTGTATCCAACACTAAGAAAAAGAATGCTTTGGCATTTGGTGTCATTTATTCTTCGCAGTGCTGGAAGGCCGGGATCTGATAATGCATTACGTGAAATAAGATCTTGTTCTGGGTGTTTATCTGGTAGGAGATCTGTCAGCGTTCTCCTGTAATAAGAGTCAGCGGCACGTCCTGTGTCTATTCTCTGAGGGAGACCGGATCCATCCAGGAAATGATGTCGCAAGGATGAATCTCTGGCACACAAAACAGAAGAAAACAGGAAATATACAGAGAAGAGGCCGGGCGCATTTCACATAATTATGTTGCATTATATAAGGACTGTCCAACACCAGCATGTTAACCACTTAACCCCCGGACCATTATGCAGCTAAAGGACCAGACCCCTTTTTGCGATTCGGCACTTTAACTGACAATTGCGCGGTCGTGCGACGTGGCTCCCAAACAAAATTAGCCTCTTTTTTTCCCCAAAAATAGAGCTTTCTTTTGGTGGTATTTGATCACCTCTGCGGTTTTTATTTTTTGCGTTATAAACAAAAATAGAGCGACAATTTTGAAAAAAAAATGCAATATTTTTTGCTATAATAAATATCCCCCCAAAAAAGATATAAAAAAACACTTTTTTCCTCAGTTTAGGCAGATACGTATTCTTCTACCTATTTTTGGTTTAAAAAAAAAAAAAAATCGCAATAAGCGTTTAACGATTGGTTTGCGCAAAATTGATAGGGTTTACAAAATAGGGGATCGTTTTATGGCATTTTTATTAAAAACATTTTTTTACTACTAATGGCGTCGATCAGCGATTTCTTTTTCATGACTGCGACATTATGGCGGACACATGGGACAATTTTGACACATTTTTGGGACCATTGTCATTTTCACAGCAAAAAGTGCTATAAAAATGCACTGTTACTGTGAAAATGCCAATTGCAGTTTAGGAGTTAACCACTAGGGGGCGCTGAAGGGGTTAAGTGTGACCTCATATGTGTTTCTAACTATAGGGGGCGGGGCGTGTGACCTCATTGATCATGTTTCCCTATATCAGGGAACAGATAATCAATGACAGCACCACAGTGAAGAACGGGGAAGGTGTGTTTACATTCACCTCTCCCCGTTCTTCAGCTCCTGTGACTGATCGCGGGACACCGACGGCGATCAGGTTCCGCGGCGGCGGTCACGGATCTTCGGACCAGGTCGCGTGCGTGTGCGACCCACGGCTGGGCTCCTAAAGGCGACGTACATGTACTTGCCTGTGGCCAGCAGTGCCATTCTGCCGATGTATATCGACGTTAGGCGGTCCTTAAGTGGTTAAAGGGTTAGTAAAGGTTTTTTTTTTTTTTTTAAATAACAAACATGTTATACTTACCTCCACTGTGCAGTTTATTTTGTACAGAGTGGCCCCGATCCTACTCTTCTGGGGTCCCTCAGCGGCTGTCCCGGCTCCTCCCAGCAAGAGCTAATCCCCTCTGGGAAGCTCTCTCCCAAGGGGGTTAGCTTGCGGGCGCGCTCCCGTGATACAGCCTGCGGCCATAGCCACCGACTGTACCACTCGGCCCCGCCCCCCGGCGCGCAGCGTTGTTGATTTGATTGACAGCAGTGGGAGCCAATGGCTGTGCTGCTATCAATCATCCAATGAAAGAGCCGAGAAGCCAGCACGTTCACGATGCGGGACTTTCGACGGCTCAGGTAAGTAAATGGGGGAAGTCCATCCCTGCATGCTTCATCCAGGTCAGCGACTACTGATAAATACCCTTGGATCAGCATGACAGCCAGGCGTCTGGCATTTCCGACTGAGAAGACTGCAATAGCAGTCAAGGTTTTTCTCTGGAAAAGTCTTCCAAAGGCGAGGCTGTTCCTTCCCACAATCCTTTGCGTTAGACAGAAATGTTTTTTGAGGCCCCAGCTGGCAGCCACATGTTCCTCTTCAAAGTCAGCGGCTCCCAAGTGTGTATATTTTATATTCCGCGTTCACATAAACCGAAGGTGACCTTGTCTTTACCTTGTAGATGACGAATTTGACTCGGATTCCGACTGAGCGAGCTTTCTACGCCTGCCCGGGGCCGTGCTGTGTCTGTGCGCCGCGAGGAGGAGGAGGAGGAGGAGGGGATGTCTCCATCGCACCCACCGCTGACAACTGTCATCCGAAAAACACAAACTCTGATTTTTATATTCCATCACAAGGACAGCTCACATCTGGGATCTTTTTTTTTTTTTTTAAGGAGGAACTCCGCTCTAGAAAGATAATGGGATCCAGGGGCGGACTGACCATTTGGGCACTCGGGCACTGCCCAAGGGCCCCATGCCACTAGAGGGCCCCATCAGGGTTGCCAGCCTCAGTAAACGTATATAAATATGTGTGTTTCAAAAAAATCTCAAGATTTTAGCTGCCCCACCTCTCCAGTACCTTTTCAGTGTGTGTGTGTGTGTGTGTGTGTATATACTGTGTGTGTATACTGTGTGTGTGTATGTATACTAGGGCTGAAGAAAAAATAATTTTAAAACCTGAATCGAGTTGCAAGGTCAAATCGATTCAGGTTTTAGGCTTTTAGGCTTTGGCCTAGTTCACGAGGCTGGACAGTGCGGACTAGGCCAAGGCCGCAGCCTCGCCTAAAAACTCCTGCCTGCAGCTCCCCAGGACCGGCGCTGACACTTAGCTTTTCCTAAAGAGCTGCGGGCAGGAGTTTTTAGGCGAGTTCCAGGCTTAAGCCTAGTCCGCAATGCCGGGCGCCACGGACTAGGCCGAACCCGCAGCCTCGCTTAAAAACTCCTGCCAGCAGCTCGCCAGGACCGGCACTGACACTGCGCCGGTCCTGAGGAGCTGCGGGCAGGAGTTTTTAGGTGAGGCTGCAGCTTCGGCCTAGTCCGCGAGGCAGGACACTGCAGACTAGGCCCAAGCCACGGCCTCGCCTAAATAACTCCTGCCCGCAGCTCCCCAGGACCGGTGCTGACACTGCGCCGGTCCTGAGGAGCTGCGGGCAGGAGTTTTTAGGACGCCGCGGACTAGGCCAAAGCCGCGGCCTCGCCTAAAAAAAAAACTAGTGCCCACAGCTCCCCAGGACTGGCGCTGTCACAGGAGTTTTTAGGCAAGTTTTTTATTAAAAAATCTCAGATTTTTTTTTTTTTGAGGGAAAATCGCCCAGCCCTAGTGTATACTATGTGGCCCCATAATCTCCTATTGCCCGGGGGGGCCCCATAATCTCCTATTGCCCGGGGGGGCCCCATAATCTTCTATTGCCCGGGGGGGCCCCATAATCTTCTATTGCCCGGGGGGGCCCCATAATCTTCTATTGCCCGGGGGCCCCATGAGTTGTCAGTCCGCCCCTGGTGGAATCCTGTTTAAATCATGAGATTTATGTATTATCTTTGTACCATCCCCCCCCCCCCCCTCTTTCCCTTTAATGGGACTGAAGCAAATATTCAGCCTTGTGTGTCACCCTGCAGAACTGTGTCTATGGCTGCCCCTAATGCCGCGTACACACGATCGGAAATTCCGACAACAAAACCATGGATTTTTTTTCCGACGGAATCTTGCCTCAAACTTGTGTTGCATACACACGGACACACAAATCTTGTCTGAAATTCCGACCGTCAAGAACGCGGTGACGTACAACGCTACGCCGAGCCGAGAAAACGAAAGTTCAATGATTCCGATCGTGCGTCAAATTGATTCAGATTTTTTCTGTGCGTCGGAATTGCATGCAAGCGATCGGAATTTCCGACAAGAACTTTTCCCGTCGGAAAAATTGCTGTCGGAAGTTCTGACAGAAAAAGTCAGATGGAGCCTATGCACGCGGTCAGAGTTTACGACTAAAAGCTCACATCAAACTTTTCTTGTCAGAATTTTCGATCATGTGTACGTGTTCTCCGCAAAAAAAACTTTCATTTAGGAACTACTCCTAATATAATGTCCTGGGGGCCCCTTCCCAGGAAATATTAAATTCCACCGAGAACAGAAGGTGAAACGTATTTAATGTGCCACCCAGGAGACCATATATGGCAGGGAAGAAATGTCATCGGGGCACCAAGGATTCCTCAAAAGGGTCCAAAGATTTATTCCGTGGTCACATGATAAATCTACAGCAACGTTTCTGAGCCACGCAGGCCCCTTCGTCAGGGAAGTCACCGGCCTGATGAAGGGGCCTGCGTGGCTCAGAAACGTTGCTGCAGATTTACCATGTGACCACGGAATAAAGCTTTGGATCCTTTTGAGGAATCCTTGGTGTGCTGGTGATATTTCTTCACTTTGGGTATCCAAGGTTTCCAGCCTATGGGCATTACAGCATCCAACATCACTGAACAGCCGATTATCTTGTATGTGTGCGTGGGGAACATTGCGTTGGATTTCATATATGGGAGGGGTCTCCAAACTGCGGCCCTTTGCTTGTCTTTATCTGGCCCTTGGGGCACTTTTCCTAGCACTGACCATAATGATGGGGCACAATTCTTCCCAATGATACCAACAGTGGGGCACTATTCCTCTCACTGCTCACCCACTCATAGCAACCTATTTTATTCTAAGCAGCCTTATACCGATGACAACTGAAATTTGATTGGTTACCACAGGGAGCACAGTGCTCAGCAGTGTAGAATACGGCTTCTTCTGTTCCTGTAATGTGACTTCCAGTAAAACGCTGCACTGTTTCTGGTTAAAAGTCAGCATCACATGGCAGGCAAAGCAACAGCGCCCTCTGGTGTTCATAGACAAAATAGCACACTTCTGTAATGCAGGGGACACTGATGAGTTCTAAGCTCAGACATTACACCCAATGTATCCCGAATATTATAAAAATGCAGCGCACCCAGGGGCGCCATCAGGGGGGTACAGGCAGTACACCTGTAAGGGGCCCGGGTGGCAACCCCCCCTTTTTTTTGTTTTGTGTAAGGGGCACAGAGGTCCCTGGGGCCCCTGGATGGCAACTACCCATTTTTTTTATTTTTTTATAAAAATAAAAAAATGTTAATTTTATATATATATATATATATATATATATATATATATATATACATACACACACACACACACACACATTATATATATATATATATATAATTTTTTTTTTTTAATTACAGGGCCCAGAGGTCCCCAGGGCTCCGGATAGCAACCCCCTTTTTAAAATAAATAAATAAATTGTTTTGATTTATTAAAGGGCCCAGAGGTCTCCAGGGCCCCAGATGGCAACCCCCTCTTTCCCCCTTTTTTTATTTTATTTATTTTTTCTCTTTTGCCCAGAGGTCCCCAGGGCAACCCCCCCCCAATTCGTGTCACCCTCCGCTTCTCAATTCAGATTTGTGAGGTCAGGCACTGATGTTGGATGATAAGGCCTGGCTCGCAGTCTCCACACTATTTCATCCCAAAGGTGTTCTATCAGGTTGAGGTCAAGACTCTGTGCAGGCCAGTCAAGTTCCTCCACCCCAAACTTGCTCATCCATGGACCCGTGTCCTCCCCTCCATGGAATCTTTATTGCTGATATCTGGGGTACAGAAAGGAACGCTCCTATTGGCTCATACCTTTGTTTGCTCCTGATTTCGTGCTACAGGGGAGGTGTGGCCACACTATGAACCTCGTTTTACTTTTCCTTTTTTTTTTTTTATTGTATGGGAACCCGAACAAGAAGCGGTTTAGTCCACATAAATGGATGTTCACACTGAGATCACATCGCGATTATGTTATGCAGTATTCTAGTGACCACAGTTAAAGTGGAGCTCCACCCTAAAGTGAAGTCACGCTGATCGGAACCCTCCCCACCTCCGGTGTCACATTTGACACCTTTCAGGGGGGAGGGGGGTGCAGATACCTAAAGACAGGTATTTGCACCCACTTCCGGCCCAGCATTCACGGGCAAAAGACGGGTTTTCCTTCACTCCCCCCCGTTGTGTGCTGGGAACACTCGGCTCCCAGCACACAGCGGGAGTCAATCGGCAGGCGCAGCGCGACTCGCGCATGCGCCGTAGGGAACCGGGCAGTGAAGCCGGAGAGCTTCACTTCCTGGTTCCCTCACCTTGGATGGAGGGGGGGGGGCAGCAGAGAGACGAGCGAATGCTCGTCCTCTGCTCCGGACGCCGCTGGACTCCAGGACAGGTAAGTGTCCTAATATTAAAAGTCAGCAGCTGCAGTATTTGTAGCTGTTGGCTTTTAATCATTTTTTTGGAGCGCACATCCGCTTTAACTTTAAAGTTTATAGGAAAAAAAAAAAAACACAACCAGTATTTTTCTGGAATTTCTGAATTGTGGATCCCTTACCTGGACAATCTTGAGTGAAATCCTCAGGGATGACATTTCGGCTTTCTCGTCTCCATGGAAACCTCACTTGCCGCCATCACCCTAGCAACATCCAGGGTGTGTCACTGAAGAAAAGTGCCTTTTTGTTGTAAATAAAAAACATTTCATGTTACTTTTTTGACTTTTGCACTTGAATACTTTATAATAAAAAATAATAATAAAGCGCATATCCTTTTTGGTGTATCTGCTCTTTATTCGGCATACACTTGTGTGTGTGAAGATCATTGCGTCTTTGACTATTTGACGTGCATTCTAGTTGTGATCGATTGCATTTGCAGATAATAGCGAGGCAGAAAAAATTTTTTTTTTGCATAAAATTAGAGAAGGAAATGGCATTATCGCTCACCAGTGTCACCACTTCCTTCATGGGCACGAGCCGATCACCCCTCACCCCCCCCCCCCCCCAAGAATAGATCACCAATGATAAAACAATTGAAAGAAAACACTTTTGCTAAAAATAAGAAAAAAAAATAGACAACTGTTACATAAGAGAAGACATTTTGTAATGTTTTAAAATAAATACATTTAATATGGTTCTTCCTCCAAGAGCATACCAGGCCCTTAGTTGTGGTATGGATTTTAAGGGGAATCCCCAGGCCGAAATAAATGCATGGGGGTCGTCTCAAAATCCATACCAGACCCTAATCCGAGCACACAGCCCAGCAGGTCAGGAAAGTGGGTGGGGACAAATGACCCCCCCCCTCCTGAACCTTACCAGGCCACATGCCCTCAACCTGGGGAAGTGGGTGCTGCTCTAATGCTGGGTGCGTGGGTTGCCACTACTTATATTGGCATGGGGCGGGGTCACCAGGTGACATCATCCGGAAGCCCAACCCTTATGACGTCACCGCCCAGGGCATGAGGGGTGGTGACATCATAAGGGGACGGGCCTTCGGTGAACCCGCCCCATGCCAATATAAGTAGTGGCACACCGCACACCCAGCATTAGAGCGGGAGAGAGGGTTGAGCCAACATCGAAAGAAGAACAGAGGGAGAAGACCCGGCAAAAGAGCAAGAAGACAGCGAAGGACACCTGGCAGAAGACAGCGGACAGAGGGAGAAGAACCAGAGAGGAATAGAAGACATCAGCAGAGAAGACTCGGAGAGGGGAGAAGAACCGGGAGAGACAGAAGACATCAGTGGAGGAGACAGAAGAGTCAGAGGGGAGAAGAAGTCGGAAGAGACGCCGGGGCTGCCTTAATAAATTACTGTAAAAACCTGTGTAATGTGTTTTATTTTTGACACTTTTTTTTAGGTGAATGGGAAGGGGTACATTGTACCCGATACTCATTCACATAGGGTGGAAAGCCGGGATCTGGCCCCACCCCCCCCCAGATTCCGATAAGCTCCCTGCCCACAGACCCCAACAATGGCCCAGTTGGTTGCACCCACCCCCCGCTCGGGCTGCCAGGCTGTGTGCTTGGATAAGGGTCTGGTATGGATTTTGAGGGGGGACCCCCATGCAGTTTTTTCAGCGTGGGGGTTCCCCTTAATATCCATACCAGACCGAAAGGCCTTGTATGCTCTTGGAGGGGGAACCCATGCAGTTTTTTGTTTTTACATTTTTTGTTTTTACGTTGAGTTCCCCCAAGGTATTGTCGGGGATCAAATTTGGATCCTTGTTCACCGAAGTCCGACTTCAAGTTACAGGGCAAAGTTGTACAAGTGTGCACTCCATCACAGGATGGGTCACACATGATGCTCACACCCCATAACACCGGGTACATAGTATACACTATATTGCCAAAAGTTTTGGCACGCCTGCCTTTACACGCACATGACTGTTAATGGCATCCCAGTCTTATGCCGCGTACACACGACCGTTTTTTCACAACGTGAAAAATTACATTTTTTTTTATGCCATTAAAAACGATTGTGTGTGGGCTCCAGAGCATTTTTCGCACGTTAAAAATGGGCATTAAAAATTTCGAACATGCTTTAATTTTTCATGTCGTTTTTAACGTCGTTAAAAAATGGTCGTGTGTGGGCTTTAACAACGTGAAAAAAACGTGCATGCTCAGAAGCAAGTTATGAGAAGGGAAATTTGCATAATCAGCCCAAAGGGTGGCGCCATTCGAATGGAACTTCCCCTTTATAGTGCCGTTGTACGTCACCGCGCTTTGCTAGAGCATTTTTTTTTCACGATCGTGTGTAGGCAAGGCCATTTTAACGTGGCATTAGTCGGAAGTGTTCAAGATTGAGTTGGCCCGCCCTTTGCAGCTATAACAGCTTCAACCCTTCTGAGAAGGCCGTCCACAAGGTTTAAGAGTGTGTCTATGGGAATGTTATATATGTATATAGCTCAGATGGAGTGGCACAGTGACAGAGTCTCTTTATATTAACCGATTGAGATCCGCGCTATAGTCGAATGACGGCTTTAGCGCGGATCTAAATTGCCAACAAGCCGTCAATTGACACTTGTCACTAGCACGTTCCCCGTGCGCGCCCCAGAGCGCGCCGCGGGGAAATTCTGTGTTGGCCGTGTCCCTTGGACACAGCCAATCACAGATCGCCGCGAACGGCCAATCAGAGTGGCCGTTTGCGATGGGATCTGTGCGGCGAATGAGAGATGATCTCCTATGTAAACATACGAGATCATCTCTCATTGCCGTTTTACAGAGACAGAGTCCTGTCTCTGGAGAGAGGAGACCGATCTGTGTCCCTTGTACATAGGGACACAGATCCATCACCCCCTCCTCCCCCCACAGTTAGAACACTATGTAGGGAATACATTTAACCCCTTCCTCACCCCCTAGTGTTAACCCCTTCAATGCCAGTCACATTTATACAGTAATTAGTGCATATTTATAGCACTGATCGCAGTATAAATGCGAATGGCGCCAAAAATGTGTCAAAAGTGTCCGATGTGTCCGCCATAACGTCGCAGTCCCAATAAAAATCGCAGATCGCGCCATTTCTAGTAAAAAAAATAATAATAAAGATTAATTCTGTCCCCTATTTTGTAGGCGCTATACCTTTTGCGCAAACTAGTCGCTTATTGCGATTTTTTTTTTTTTTTTTACCAAAAATATGTAGAAGAATATGTATCGGCCTAAACTGAGAAAAAAAAATGTCTTTTAAATTGGGATATTTATTATAGCAACAAGTAAAAAATATTGTATTTTTTTTTTCAAAATGAATCGCCCTTTTTTGTTTATAGCGCAAAAAATAAAAACCGCACAGGCGATCAAATACCACCAAAAGAAAGCTCTACTTGTGGGGAAAAAAAGGACGTCAATTTTGTTTGGGAGCCACGTGGCACGACCGCGCAATTGTCAGTTAAAGCGACCCAGTGCCGGAAGCTGAAATTTCACCTGGGCAGGAGGGGGGTATATGTGCCCAGTAAGCAAGTGGTTAAATTATAAATTCACCAACTTGGACCATAAAAAAAAAAACAAGACAAGACAAAGGTGTATTTGTATTTTTATTAACAGATTAAAAATCATCTCCATTGTACCGACACTGAAGAAACACGAACACCGAATCTTCATAAATTTACAAGACATCATCAATGATTGACAAGTGCAGATTGATACAAAAGGCACACAAGGTGAGACAAATACAAAGATTTTCCATTAGAAAACAGACCTACATGAGACAACGAGGACATCCAAGAGACGAGAACCTTCATATAAAAAGGCCTTAGAAATAAATGGAAGGATCGGGGAGAAGCACCATGTGGGGAGGAATGTTCATCATGGTCCCGGGAATGTTACAGCACAATAGAAAGTACATTTGTGAAAGTCACAGAACCAGGATAATGGTAAAAAATAAATAAAAAAAAGAACTCCGGCTGCAAACAAAAGCTTTTCTATAGTTTCCAAATGTTGTATAGCGACAGTATGCGATTTGGGCCCACTTTACCTTTATCATGCTGTGGCGTTATGTTATCGGGTGACAATGCTGTCTGTCCTGCAGTCACATTGAGCAGCAGGTTGTCATCAAGCAGTCTAGCTGCTGAGGGTCGGTAAAACCCTGTGGTTGCGCCATGCTTTTACCGCACCGCAAAACATTACCACTTTAGCTGCAGAGGAAGCGGCCCGGGGGTGTACACATGCCTCAGTAGGAATGATACCCCCTGTTGCTTTGTACTGTCTCCTTCCTGCCTGCTTTAACCCTTTGATCCCTGTACTAGTGTGCCCCAACACCAGCCAAAGAGACCCATTCACGTGGATAGAGCTGCTCTGCAATAGCCCCAGAACTGTGTGCATTGCATGCAGATGTGGGGTGCTTGCAGAGCGGCCCCATTCGTTTGAATAGGTCATCTTCTGTGGGCCCAGCACGGTTGCAGCATGCTAGTATCAAGGGGTTAAAGCAGGTGGTGAAGAGCCCCTTCGAAATGCAATTACAGTGGAGCCTCAGATTGCGAGTAACGCGGTTTACTGAGCTTTTTGCAATACAAGCTTTTTTTTTTTTTTTTTAAATCCCGACTCACCTTGCGAGCCGATGGGGTGTGCAGTACCGCATTTGGCCAGAGGTGCAGGGACAACGGAGACGCTCGGAGACACTCCGGTGCCCTCGCACCTCTGGCCACATGTGGTACTGCATATACCGGTGCCCCCGCACCTCTGGCCACATGCGGCACTGCATATACCGGTGCCCCCGCACCTCTGGCCACATGCGGCACTGCATACACCAGCATCCCCACACCTCTGGCCACATGCGGCACTGCATACACCGGCATCCCCACACCTCTGGCCACATGCGGCACTACATACACCAGCAGCCCCACACCTCTGGCCACATGCGGCACTGCATACACCAGCATCCCCACACCTCTGGCCACATGCGGCACTACATACACCAGCATCCCCACACCTCTGGCCACATGCGGCACTGCATACACCAGCATCCCCACACCTCTGGCCACATGCGGCACTGCATAAACCGGCATCCCCACACCTCTGGCCACATGCGGCACTGCATACACCAGCATCCCCACACCTCTGGCCACATGCGGCACTGCATAAACCGGCATCCCCACACCTCTGGCCACATGCGGCACTGCATACACCGGCATCCCCACACCTCTGGCCACATGCGGCACTACATACACCAGCAGCCCCACACCTCTGGCCACATGCGGCACTTCATACACCAGCATCCCCACACCTCTGGCCACATGCGGCACTACATACACCAGCATCCCCACACCTCTGGCCACATGCGGCACTGCATACACCAGCATCCCCACACCTCTGGCCACATGCGGCACTGCATAAACCGGCATCCCCACACCTCTGGCCACATGCGGCACTGCATACACCAGCATCCCCACACCTCTGGCCACATGCGGCACTGCATACACCGGCATCCCCACACCTCTGGCCACATGCGGCACTACATACACCAGCATCCCCACACCTCTGGCCACATGCGGCACTGCATACACCAGCATCCCCACACCTCTGGCCACATGCGGCACTGCATAAACCGGCATCCCCACACCTCTGGCCACATGCGGCACTGCATACACCAGCATCCCCACACCTCTGGCCACATGCGGCACTGCATACACCAGCATCCCCACACCTCTGGCCACATGCGGCACTGCATAAACCGGCATCCCCACACCTCTGGCCACATGCGGCACTGCATACACCAGCATCCCCACACCTCTGGCCACATGCGGCACTGCATACACCAGCATCCCCACACCTCTGGCCACATACAGTACTGCATACACCGGCATCCCCACACCTTTGGTCACATGCGGCACTGCATACACCGGCATCCTCACACCTGTCCTTAGTCCATATGGTAAAGGGGCTAATAGAGCTCATAACAGTCCATAGCAGAGAATATAGTCCAGAATGAAAAGCGCTAAACTAAGCAGGCAGCTCCACCCAAAAACCGAAACGGATCTCTGAAAAACAATGGAACACAGGGGGGCGCCACTAAGTGCAGTATTAAAAAACGTTATTCAGACAGCCAAACGACACCTCCCCCTTGAGTCTGGGCGATCCTATATAGATGTTTCTGCATTAACAAGCACTTTTGTGGATCTATGCAAGTGTTCCCTTGGCTGGCTGATTATTTTTTTTTTTTTTTTAATACTGCACTGTATTAAAGTGGCGCCCCCCTGCGTTGCTCCATTAATATGAATGGGGGTCTTTCCCGCTGGGTTGTGTATTCTAACAGCAGAGACACTCCGATGCTGGCAGAATACATTGATCAGTGCCGCCGGCTATAGCTGGTGGCACTAAAGGATCGGGAAAAACCCGACAGGCTGGTTGTACAGAAGTCAATTGGTAGATCAACCCATGTACAACCAGCATACATGGATCTAAATTTGAATTTCGATCCAGGTATAGCCAAGAAGAATACATGAGACCAACTGGAATCTTAAAGTGATTGTAAAGTCAGAGGGGTTTTTATCCTAATGTATTCTATGCTAGAAGATAAAAAGCCTTCTGTGTGCAGCAGCCATCCTCCCCTAATACTTACCTGAACCCCCTCTCTATCCAGCGATGCCCACGAGTGCCTCGGCTGACCGAGACTCTCCCTCCTCATTGGTTGAGACACCGCAGCAGCACCATTGGCTCCAGCTGCTGTCAAACTCAGCCAATCAGGAGAGAGAGAAGCTGGGGCAGGGCCGAACCGCAACTCGGTGTCTGACTGGACACACAGAGCTGCAGCTCGACTCCAGTGCCATAGCAAGCTGTTGGCTGTGGGGGCACTCAACAGGGGGGCCACAAGAAGAGGAGGATCTGGGCTGCTCTGGGCAAAACCACTACACTAAGCATGTAAGTAAAACTTTTTTGTTAATTTAATAGAAAAAGAGTGAGACTTTACAATCACTTTAAGTTGGGCCTATATAGAAGCTGGTGTCAAATTTTAAAGTAAAACAAACTACCCGTCTGTTCACCATCTTCGCCCTTCTCAGTGCCGGATTGAACTTCCATGCACATGTGCGGGAGTTGGGTAATTTTTTCCCCAATCAATGAAGAAGGCCGAAGACCTGGCACCCAATCAAGGAGAGCTCTACATGTTCCGCTATTTTTGGAGGCTCAGTCGAGGTTCGTACTGCGCAAGCGCCGCGCCTGCGCAGTACAGGGGGGCCCTAATCCGCCGGGAGAACATTTTGGGCAGGACCCCGGCTTCCCTCCTCTCCCACCGGTTGATGCTGTGGATGTTTTAGGATGAGTGGGGGAAGGGGCCGGTAAATATGTCATTTACCGGCCCCTTCCCTTTCTGAATGAACATCGCGAGTAATTGGTAGTGTGTGTTTGAGCTTTGGGGTGCACACCCTAATGCCAAAGGCTGCGCACACCTATGGCAGGTTATATTACTCGCATATATTCATACAGAACTTGGTTGAAATCACTGAGTGCGCACAGATTAATAACATTATTTCTAAGAAAGATCTTAGATAAAAGTAATGACACAGGAAGAAACGACATCAGCAACTGACCTTATCTGCGAAGAAAAATGGCAAATTTGCTTGGAATCTAGGAGCCGGCTAAAAAAAGTTAGGAGCCAGAAATGCGCACCGTCCCGCCAAGCTCACGCACAGAAGCGAACGCATACGTGAGTAGCGCCGGCACATATGAAAGCGGTGTTTAAACCATACATGTGAGGTATCGCCGCGATTGTTAGAGCGAGAGCAATAATTCTAGCCCTAGACCTCCTCTGTAACTCAAAACATGCAACCTGTAGAATTTTTTTTAAACGTCGCCTATGGAGATTTTTAAGGGTAAATGTTTGTCGCCATTCCACGAGCGGACGCAATTTTGAAGCGCGACATGTTGGGTATCAATTTCCTCGGCGTAACATTATCTTTCACAATATAAAAAAAAAATTAGAATAACTTTACACTTTTTTTTTTAATTAAAAAATAAGACAACAGTATTTTTTCCTCTCGCTTGCAAGACAGATGCCCAAATACGGTGTGACAGAAAGTATTGCAACGGCCGCCATTTTATTTTCTAGGGTGTTAGAATAAAAAATATATATAATGTTTGGGGGTTCTAATTAGAGGGAAGGAGATGGCAGTGAAAACACAGGGGAAGCTCCATTAGTCTTGTCATGCCAATGGCTACCACAAGATGGCGCCAGATCACAGAAGGAAGCATAGGCCTGCAGAAGGTCACAAAGGGCCGCGCCGGCCGGTAATTGAGGCCACGGCTTTTTGGCCTTCTGCAGGCCTATGCTTCCTTCCCCAGGCGCCAGGTCGCCAATTCTAGTCACAATTGCGATCTGGCGCTCAGATTGCGAGAGGTTACAGCACATCATCTCTTCACTGCAGAGGGGCATGATATACATATGAATGCTGCCTTTGTTTACATATGTAAATAGCTGAAGCCCGCAGCAGTCTTATGAATACCGCCTCTATATACATATAAATGCTCCCGCTATTTTCATATGAATGACGGTTAATTACATGTAAACACAGGGTCTACAGGTGAGTCAATTGTACACAACAATAGGGCAGAGCTGGACAGCATTAGTAGCAGCACTTCACACTGAGATATCAGGACACAGCAAAAGACTAAATCTTCAAGAGACAAGGGAATTTAAACTGGGATAGTTGGGAAGTACCATAAGGCAGCTGCTTTGGACCCCACAACAATGAAAGGGCCCAGGGCAGCTTCCCCTTTTGCCCTGCCTTAAATAGGGTTGTGTATACCATTGATAAATACACACTAAATAGTTTATGGCAACCCAAAACGGAAACCAATTGATAAGGCTCGGAAACACAGTGTATCAGAGTACTTCTAAGTGATTGAGTATTTCCGAACAGTTCCTAGTGTCACCGGCACCCCTGCACCTCTGGCCAAATGCAGTACTGCACACTCCATTACAGCCGCACCAATCACAATCCCTGTACACATCCAAATCACCCTGCTGGCCCGGACCCCCTACAGGAGGACTGGTGGTACCCCCTTATCTACGGCCCCGATAGGAGATGTAACCCTGCGCTGAAATTACCGGAGGGGTAAACAGCCAAGGACCCTCCTTGTATCTCTCCAGGAATCACACAGCAAGAACCACCCACGCCATGGACCTCATGATTAGCTGGAGTCTATAAAAAGACGGCCAGGCTCAAAGTCTTTGTCTTCCATTTATGCCCATGAAACAATCAGACCTAAATGTTTGGGAGGATTTAATAGTCTGTATGATCAGTAATGACCCCAAGAAGGGGCACAATCATCCAGGGGTGCAATGTAGACCTTTAACTCTCCATAACATCACAAACATTAAGGTACAACCTTAAGGCTTACAGTATGTGTAACAGTCTAAACAAGTACCAGATCCAGGTCCAGGTCAGGGGTGGACTGATAACCCATGGGGCCCCCGGGCAATAGAAGATTGTGGGGCCCCTGGGCTTACAGATGGCCACCACGCCAGGAGGCAGGGAAAAGGCAGGGCAGCTAAAATCTCAGGATTTTCACATCAAAAGCATGTCAGTTTAAGACATAGCAGGGACAGGTGTAAAAAAAAAAACACAGATTTTTACATACTGTCCCTGATTTTATTGAGCCTGGCAACCCTGATGGGGCCCCCTAGTGGCATGGGGCCCTCGGGCAATGCCCGAAAGTCCCAATGGCCAGTCCGCCCCTGGTCCAGGTCCTACGTGACACACAAGACTCAAAGTGAAAAAAACACAACATTGCTTACCTCCCCCTGACTGTGCAAAATCCTCCTTCATTTGGATCTCACCGGTTCCCCCTCCCAGACATCGCAGCTGACAGTCCATCCAGAATGCAGTGAGCAGGACTAGGTGTAGCCAGGTGCCGACTGAAAAGCTACAGGCTTGTGAATCAGCAATACAAAGCCGATCGCTGCGCTCTCTGCAACATCTATCATTCCACTGTAGTGCAAGCAGGCCCAGCTTCCATGAGAGCGACAATGCTGCTCTGCATTCAGGAGCAGTGCAGCATTGTTGCCACACCATCATGAGATGCTGAATTAGGTTGACTTCCCTGGCAGCATCAACAAGTATTTTTAAGACTTTGCAAAAAAAAATAAAAAATGTGCAGATGCACATGTAATTAAGTGCTGTAGCACAGGGGTCTCCAAACTGTGGCCCCAGGGACAGATGTGGCCCTTTGCTAGCCTTTATCTGGCCCTTGAGGCACTATTCTCCCCAATGATATGAGGCACCTTTCCTCATAATGACGCCAACAATGGGGCGCCAGTTCTTTAACAAATACCAGTGATGGGACACTACACCTCCTCCTACTGACCACCAACACTGAGGCCATGTGTATTCCCACCGATCCTGGGACTTTTTTTTACCCCCACTGGCCACAATCCAGCCCCCCTAAAAGTCTGAAGGACAGTCAACTGGCCCTTTGTTTGAAAAGCTTGGAGACCCCTGCTGTAACTTATACTATATTGCCAAAAGTTTTGGGACGCCTGCCTTTACATGAAATATAAATGGCATCCCATTCTTAGTCCGTAGGGTTCAATATTGAGTCGGCCCACCCTTTGCAGCTATAACAGCTTCAACTCTTCTGGGAAGGCTGTCCACAAGATTTAGGGGTGTGTCTATGGCAGTGGTCTACAACCCTGTCCTCAGGGCCACTAACAGGCCAGGTTTGCAAGATAATTGAAATACATGACAGGTGATGTAATTTTCTGCTCCGTGATTGCAGTATTCTAGTCTGTATCTCCCCAAGGTAATACATAAAACCTGGCCTGTAAGTGGGCCCTGAGGACAGGGCTGATGACCACTGGTCTATGGAAATGTTTGACCATTCTTCCAGAAGCGCATTAGTGAGGTAAGGCACTGATGTTGGACAAGAAGGCCTGGCTCACAGCCTCTGCTCTAATTCATCCCAAAGGTGTTCTATCAGGTTGAGTTCAGGACTGTCAAGTTCCTTCATCCCAAACTTGCTCACCCATGTATTTATATGAGCCTTCTTTGTGCACTGGTCCAAATCATTTGGTGGAGGAGGGATTATGGTGTGGGGTTGTTTTTCAGGGGTTGGGCTTGGCCCCTTAGTCCCAGTGAAGGGAACTCTTAAGTCGTCAGCATACCAAGACAATCTGACAATTTCATGCTCCCAACTTTGTGGGAACAGTTTGGGGGCGGCCCCTTCCTGTTCCAACATGACTGCACACCAGTGCACAAAGCAAGGTCCATAAAGACATGGAGGAGCAAGTTTGGGGTGGAGGAACTTGAGACTGGCCTGCACAGAGTCCTGACCTTAACCCAATAGAACACCTTTGGGATGAATTAGAGTGCAGACTGTGCCAGACCTTCTCGTCCAGCATCAGTGCCTGACCTCACAAATGTGCTTCTGGAAGAATGGTCAAACATTCCCATAGACACACTCCTAAACCTTGTGGACGGTCTTCCCAGAAAAGTTGAAGCATTTATAGCTGCAAAGGGTGGGCCAACTAAATATGGAACCCTACAGACTAAGACTGGGATGCCATTAACCACTTCCCGCCAGGCGTACGAATAAATGTGGCCTCGGGGTGGCTCTAAATCTCTAACAGGACACATATATGCATCCTGCGCTCTTCCAGGCCACTAGATGGGGCACGAGTGGCGGCGACGCGCGCGTGCCCGCCGCATTCCTGGAATACCGATGCGCGTGCCTGGCGGCCGCGATGTCCGCCAGGCACTCGCAATCAGCGGTTACAGGGACAAGACGCGGATCTATGTGTGTAAACACAGAGATCCACGTCCTGTCAGGGGAGAGAGGAGACCGATCTGTGTCCCTTGTACATAGGAACACAGCATCGGTCACCTCCCCCAGTCACCCCCCTCCCCCCACAGTTAGAACACAATGCAGGGTACCCTTCCTCACGCCCTAGTGTTAACCCCTTCACTGCCAGTCACATTTATACAGTAATTAGTGCAGATTTATAGCGCCAAAAATGTGTCAAAAGTGTCCGATGTGTCCGCCATAACGTCGTATTCACAATAAAAATCGCAGATCGCCGCCATTACTAGTAAAAAAAAAATAATAATAAAAATAATAATTCTGTCCCCTATTTTGTATGCGCTATAACTTTTGTGCAAACCAGTCGCTTATTGCGATTTTTTATTTTTTTACCAAAAATATGTAGAATAATACGTTTCGGCCTAAACTGAGAAAAAAATTTTTTTATTTATTTATTTTAAAAAATGGGCTATTTATTACAGTAACAAGTAAAAAATATTGACTTTTTTTCAAAATTGTAGCTCTTTTTTTGTTTATAGCGCAAAAAATAAAAACCGCAGAGATGATCAAATACCACCAAAAGAAAGCTCTATTTGTGGGGAAAAAAAGGACCCAATTTTGTTTGGGAGCCACGTCGCACGACCGCGCAATTGTCAGTTAAAGCGACACAGTGCCAGAGGCTGAAATTTCACCTGGTCAGGAAAGGGGTATATGTGCCCAGTAAGCAAGTGGTTAAAGCGGAGCTCCACCCATGAAAACAACATTTTGCCATGTTGTTTAAAAAAATAAAAATAAAATAAACCTGAAAAAATAAAATAAATACTCACCCGAAATAGCTGTTGCTATGCGGAAGTCCGTAATCTGCCTCGCCTGCACCGCGGTCCGATTTCTTCTTGTCCTTCTCCTTGTGAATGGGGTGCGCTGCTTTCTGGGAACTGTGTGTGTTCTCAGAGAGCAGCGCGCCCATTCACAATCCAGCGTGAGACTCGCGCAGGCACAGTAGGAAACGGGCAGTGAAGCCGTACGGCTTCACTGCCTGTTTCCCATAGTGTGAATGGCGGCGCGGGACTCGGAGCGATCGCGGGACCGGCATCGGGGGGGCCATCAGCGCGGGCGCCTAGGACAGGTAAGTGTCCTTATTTAAAGTCAGCAGCTACACTATTAGTAGCTGCTGACTTTAAAAAAAAATTCGCGGCTGGAGCTCCACTTTAAAGTTTATGTGCGTGTGAAGGCAGGCGTCCCAATACTTTTGGTAATATAGTGTATATTATTTTAAAGGAAGACCATAGTTCTATTTAGCTGGAGCTTCAGCTTATTCTAATTCACCTGCTGTAGCCAGAACATATTCATTACTTTGAATGCCCAATTCCCATTAACAAAATAAAAATAACCGATTTGTATTGGTCCGTTCCGATACATCCTACGGGTGTGTGATGAGATTATGAATTTGATCACCACGTTACAAAAGCGACTATACACATTCATGTCAATACATTTCTTTTTACACAGATTTTCAAAAGGTAAAATTACCTAAAAAACAAACAAAAGAACAAACACCATTTCATGACACTTTTGTCTCATTATAAAATAACCAATCCCTATCTATTATTACAGTGGGGGCCGAGATCCATAAGCATCTTAGAAAACTAGCCAAAGATTATCCGCCAATTTGACACTACTGTATTGTCAGCAGAGGCGGCTTCTCCAATTAGACGGTCGCCTTAGGCCTCGCCCCCCCAGGGGCCTCACGGCCACCTAAAGAATTGGTTAGAGAAAATTCTATAAACTGAGTTCATATAATTTAAAACTCTTAATATATGCAATTTATACAATTAATTTTTATCGCTTGAATTGTTTCTCCCCATCATGGATGTGAGTGGAGCCTCATGTCTCAGCTTTGCCTAAGGCAGTGATGGCGAACCTTGGCAGATGTTTTGGAACTACATTTCCCATAATTCTCAGCTACACTGCAGAGTGCATGAGCATCATGGGAAATGTAGTTCCAAAACATCTGGGGTGCCAAGGTTCGCCATCACTGGCCTAAGGCCTCACAAAGCCTAGAGCCCCCTCTGTGTTTTACAGATCGTGTTCTTTAGAAAGCGTCCACAGTGGGTAGTGAAGTCTCTTCTATGTCAGCATGCTGCAGAAAACGACCCTTGTTCTCTATATGGAAGTCGTTTTCTCTCTGCCGAGTCAGACCCATAATGCTACAATCCACAAAAAAAAAAAAAAAAAAAACGAATGCTCCCTGCTGATTGGAGAGCTCCATCGGGAGTGCGGGACCTCTGCAGAGAGACCACTGCTTCCACACAGAGATCAAGGATCCTTCTTCTCTGTAGCATGCTGGCAGGGGACAGGCTTATCCAACCATTGTGGTTACTTTCTAAACAAAAAAAATAATAATAATATTAATTGATTTGATGCAAATTAAACGGAAAATATAGTTGAGGTTTTAAGCTCCACATAAGATTGTGCGTCACTCGCTCTCGTTTTCATTAAGACCCCTTTCACACCGGGGAGTTTTTCAGGCGCTTTAGCTTTTAAAAAAACGCCTGTAAAGCGCCTGAAAGAAGCTACATCTGCAATCCCAATGAGTGCTTTCACACTGAGGCACTGCACTGGCAGGGCGTCAAAAAAGGTCCTGCAAGCAGCTTCTTTGCAGAGCTTTAGGAGCATTACGGCCCCTTTCACACGGGGCAGTGGAGGTGCGGCGACGGTATAGCGGCGCGATTTTTAGCGCCTCTATACCGTCGTATTTACCGCGATATTTGGCCGCTAGTGGTGCGGTTTTAACCCTCGCAAGCAGCTGTAAAAGGGTTAATACCGCCCGCAATTCGCCTCTTATTGCGGGCGGTATTTCCACGGTTTCCCATTGATTCCAAGCGGTAAACCCCCACCCCCCCCCCCCCTGCTCCTATACCGCTCTAAAGATGCGGCTAGCAGGACTTTTGGAGCAGTCCTGCTAGCGCACCGTTTCAGTGTGAAAGCCTTCGGGCTTTCACATTGAAGCCTGCCAGGCACGATTTTTTTTAGGTGGTATAGCAGCGCTATAAAAAAAACGTGTCAGTGTGAAAGGGGTCTAAATACACTGTTCCTAAAGACCGCTTCCCATTAAGGGAGCTTTTTTAACGCGCTTGAAAAACGCCCCAGTATTTAAGGGGTCTTAGCGGCACTTTACCAGCGTTTTTCAGGCGCTGGCAGTGTGAAAGGGCTCTGAAAGCACTCAGGCTTTCACATTGGGATTGCAGATGAGGCTTCTTTCAGGTGCTTTACAGGCTTCTTTTTTTTTTAACGCCAAAGTGCCTGAAAAACTCCCGGAAAACATCCCAGTGTGAAAGGAGTCTTGGCGTTAAAAAAAAGCGCCTGAAAAAAGCTGCATTTGAAATCCCAATGTGAAAGCCCGAGTGCTTTCACACTGAGGCGCTGCGTTGGCAGGGCGTCAAAAAAGGTTCTGCAAGCAGCTTCTTTGCAGAGCTTTAGGAGCGTTAAATACACTGGTCCTAAAGCCCTCCTTCCCATTGAGGGTGCTTTTTTTTTTTTAAACACCAAAGCGCCTGAAAAACGCCCCAGTATTTAAGGGGTCTTAGCTGTGCTTTTCCAGCGTTTTCAGGGAGCTGGCAGTGTGAAAGGGCTCTGAAAGCACTCTGGCTTTTACATTGGGATTGCAGATGAGGATTCTTCCAGACGCTTTACGGGCTTTTTTTTTTTTAATGCCAAAGCGCCCGAAAAACGCCCCAGTGTGAAAGGAGTCTTAGTCAGCAGAAAAACGGAGCTGCCAGCCAGGTTGGAAATTCCAGCTGGTGTGCAGAGGATGAAGGCAGTTTAAACATAAAAGTACAATAAAAATAATTACATGTAGCAGTTTAAAATATCTTCAGCAATCTTCAGCAAATATTTATACAGAATACATGGAACTTTTTTCATCTGCTTGGAGTACGTCTCGAACCGTTCCAAAGTTTTCCAATCACGATTAGCCACTTTAGACTTAGGAGCCCGACGAGCTGTTCATTCCAGCAAAACTATTATCCAAATTGTATGGAAAAAAAACAACTGATCTTTAAAAAACCACTGTTAAATTAATAATGCTTACATGGAAATCAGTAAAATGTCGTCATTAAATAATGCATGATTAAAACGTCCTAAAAAATGTGGATTAATTTTATAGACAATAAAAAGAACTTCATTTTCCTCCTTCTCTGGTTTAGTGAATGTGCCGTGCAGCCCAACATTAAACCAATACCACCGTCCCTTCATCAATCCTGTTTAGCAGACTTTCTGAGGCAAGGTATATCGACGACATACCGAGGAACTCCGCGGCTCTGCCACAAAGGTGGTCACCTACCTTCCCTTACAAACATCAGGAATGTAAGACCTAGTCCAGGAATATGAACACATGTCAAAGTTGGGGAAACTTTTTCCCATGCCTGCTGCCTTCTTACAAATCTGGGCCAATCCCAGGCCTTTGGTGAGAAGTCACTTGGTATTCATCGTTAAAAAAATTTCCACTGGCCTTGGCCGCTCAGGCATCCAGACGCTGAATCTCAGGGCGGCAGTCTACGTCGCGGGACTCGCTGCGTGCCCTCATGTAGTCGCTGGACTGACGCGCGTTCTGGGACCGGTTGCCAAATCTCCATTTTCGCACCGCCAGGTAGGTGTTGACAGAGTAGGAGAGGGTGGCCAAAAAGCCAAAGACCTGTAATAGACAGATTTTAAAATTACTTTAACACAATGATTTAGATACAAAAAAATACAGTAAAAGCTTGGATTGCGAGCAAAATATGTTCCAGAAACATGCTTGTAGTCCAAAGCACTTGTATATCAAAGCAAATTTCCCCATAAGAAATAATGGAAACTCAAATCATTCGTTCCACATAAGTTCTTCAGTCTATAATCCATATAAAAAGATTATAGCACTGTAATAGGTTGTGTGACCATAAAATGTCCATTCACAAATGGAAGCCTCCACACGGGGTTTAGACAGGGCTGCCATAAGGGGGGTACAGGCAGTACACCTGTAAGGGGCCCGGATAGATAGAGATAGAGATGGCAAACCCCCCTTTTTTTTATAACTTTTTTTTAATTTTAATTTTTTATAAAATGTTTTTTTTTAAATCTTTTTATTAAAGGGCCCGGAGGTTCCCAGGCCCTCGGATGGCTACCCCATATATATGTCCAGGAAGTGAGCGCGAGAGGAGCCGAGCCTGCCCGACTATACACGAGTGTACTGCGCTCGGTATATGTCAGCGCAGTATTCAAAACTCGGCGCGGGAAAGCAGGGATCGAGCGTGGAGGACGCCGCAGAAGGACGCAGGACCCGTCGAAGAGGACACCCCAAGCCCCAGACGCACGCCGGACCCGTCGAAGAGGACATCCGAAGCCGCAGACCCACGCCGGACCCGACGAAGGGGACACCCGAAGCCGCAGACGCACGCCGGACCCGAAGAAGAGGACACCCGAAGCCCCGAAGCCGCACCCGACGAGACTGCTGATGGACGCCGCGCAAGACACCAAAACTGTAAGTACAAAAAACTTTTTTTCCACGGGAATGGGGGATACTTTAGGGGTGTGCGCTATACCCCAATAAATACGGTGTATATATATATATATATATATATATATATATATATATATATATTTTTTTTATAAGGGGCACCCCCCACAGTTCTCTGCTCCAGGGGACCCATACCTGAAGATGTGTAAGGGGCCCAATAATTTCTGATGGCGGCCCTAAAAAATATTGTGTTTTTTCCAAAATGTTCTGTCTTTTTTTTGCACTAAAAAAAAAAAACACAAGAAGAAGATCAAATAGCTCTATTTCTGAGGGGGGGGGGGGGGGGAGACGTCAATTTTATTAGGGAGCCACGTCGCACGACTGCGCAATTGTCATTCAAAGCGTGACAGTGCTGAAAGCTGAAAATTGGCCTGGGTAGGAGGGGGGTATTTGTGCCCAGTAAGCAAGTGGTTAATTAGCGGATGACCATAACCTCCAAAAATACTTTTTTATTCATACAAATCCATAAAAACAATACAAGTAATAAAAAACATGATCGAGGCCTCCAACGTGTTTTACAAAAAACGTTTTATTCAAAGTTTATTGGGAGTGCGTCCATCTAGTATTGATTCCCATGCTTGGACTTTACCTACAGATGAGCGACAACTGTATTAACAGTCATGGGTGGCGTTTATCTGTAACAAAAAAATAAACACTAGGGGGCAGCAGAGACTCTTGTATCTGGCGTATTACAATGCAGCTGTAACAGGAAATCCACATGCGAGCGGCTGCTGCAAGTACCGGTAGCTGCAAACTTCCAGAGTCCAGCTAACTGGTTAGAGGAAATTTCTATGAATAGAAAATAATGGGGCCGCTGTTAGTGACTTCATTCTGAAAATGCTAGCAGACTATCATGCCGCTGTTACGGCTTTCATACATTATGGCTCTCTAACCTGGAACAAGCAAGCAGCAAGTAAAGTCAGACAGAGGGTGGAATCCCTCATCAGCATATCTGTTCAGGTTCAGTGACACAAAAAGGACTAAGCCACTGAATCAGCCAGGCAACAAGCATTTTCAGAAGGCGAGGTCAGCAATGTCAGCTTTCATATTCTCCAGCATGGTTTTTCTTTAACCACATCAATACCGGGCACTTTCCCCCCCTTCCTGCGCGAGCCGATTATCAGCCTTCAGCGCGGTCTCTTTTTAAATGACAATTGCGCGGTCATGTTACACTGTACCCAAAACAAAAAAATATTTTGGTGGTAGGCGATAACCTCTGTGGTTTTTATTTTTTGCTAAACAAATAAAAAAAAGACCAAAAATTAAAAAAAAAATAATAATAATATTTGTTTTTGTTTCTATTATTAAATTTTGTAAAGAAGTACGTTTTTCTCCTTCACTGATGGGCACTAATGCGTCTGCACTGACGAGCACCAATGAGGTGGCACAGGCACTGATAGGTGGCACCGATAGCACTGGCAGGCATTGCTGATGGGCACTGATTGGAACCTGCCTGGGCACTGAATGGCATATCCTTGTTGGTCTAGGGTAGCATACCTGGTGGGCGTCCTTTGTGGGCATCCCTGTTGGTCCTGAGCGGGCATCAGCAGGGGGGGGTTGCACTAACAATCAGCACAGACTCTCCTGTACTCGCATCTGTCAGAAGCGAGGGAGGAAAAGCCGATAAACGTCTCTTCCTGTTTACACTGTGATCAGACGTGATTGGACATGGCTCATCACATGGTACAGAGCCTCTTTACCGAGATCGGTGGTGCGGTGTGTCAGACTGTTGCACAAAAAAAGCTGCAGGTTACCCATGTCTACCTGAAGATTAAATACTGTTTTTAGGCGAGATGTACAACATCTCACAAAAGTAAGTACACCCCTCACATTTTAGTAAATATTTTATTCTAGCTTTTCATGTGACAACACTGAAGAAGTTACACTTTGCTACAATGTAAAGTAGTGAGTGTACAGCTTGTATAACAGTGTAAATTTGCTGTCCCCTCAAAATAACTCAAAACAAAGTGAGTACACCCCTAAGTGAAAATGTCCAAATTAGGGCCCAATTAGCCATTTTCCCTCCCTTGTGTCAGATGACTCGTTAGTGTTACAAGAACTCAGGTGTGAATGGGGAGCAGGTGTGTTAAATTTGGTGTTATCGCTCTCACTCTCTCATACTGGTCACTGGAAGTTCAACATGGCACCTCATGGCAAAGAACTCTCTGAGGATCTATAAAAAAATGAATTGTTGCTCTACATAAAGATGGCCTAGGCTATAAGAAGATTGCCAAGACCCTGAAACTGAGCTGCAGCACGGTGGCCAAGACCATACAGTGGTTTAACAGGACAGGTTCCACTCAGAACAGGCCTCGCCATGGTCCAAAGAAGTTGAGTGCACATACTCAGCGTCATATCCAGGGGTTGTCTTTGGGAAATAGAAGTATGAGCGCTGCCAGTATTGCTGCAGAGGTTGAAGGGGTGGAGGGTCAGCCTGTCAATGCTCAGACTATACACCACACACTGCATCAAATTGGTCTGCATGGCTGTTGTCCCAGAAGGAAGCCTCTTCTAAAGACGATGCACAAGAAAGCCCGCAAACAGTTTGCTGAAGACAAGCAGACTAAGGGCATGGATTACTGGAACCGTGTCCTGTGGTCTGATGAGACCAAGATAAACTTATTTGGGTCAGATGGTGTCAGGCAAGTGTGGAGGCAACCAAGTGAGGAGTACAAAGACAAGTGTGTCTTGTCTACAGTGAAGCATGGTGGTGGGAGTGTCATGGTCTGGGGCTGCATGAGTGCTGCCGGTGACTTGTCAGGCTTGTTCCCCTAACGAGCTTTTCAGGGACTGCGCAGGCGCAATCCTTCCCCGACGGAAATCTCCGAACCTCGGGCGGCATCCAGGCTCATTCTTTAACATCCCCATGGATTGGAGGATGTTAAAAAAAAAGAGCCAGAAGGGCAAGCAGAGCGAGCCGTCCGAGTGAAGCGAGGACGTGAGGACGACTGGCCACTTCCCTCACTTTCCACGTCGCCCTGGATGCCGGCCGAGAACCAGCTCGTTAGCTGGAACCAGACCGCCAGGTGAGATTGCGCCTGCACAGTCCTTAATGGAACCAGCTCGTTAGCCGGAACCAGATAGGCAGATCACCTGCACTGGGGAACTACAGACCATTGAGGGAACCATGAATGCCAACATGTACTGTGACATACTGAAGCAGAGCATGATCCCCTCCCTTCAGAAACTGGGCTGCAGGGCAGTATTCCAACATGATAACGACCCCGAACACACCTCTAAGACGACCACTGCCTTGCTAAAGAAGCTGAGGGTAAAGGTGATGGACTGGCAAGCATGTCTCCAGACCTAAACCCTATTGAGCATCTGTGGGGCTCCTCAAATGGAAGGTGGAGGAGCGCAAGATCTCTAACATCCACCAGCTCCGTGATGTCTTGGTGGAGGAGTGGAAGAGGACTTCAGTGGCAACCTGTGGAGAGCTGGTGAACTCCATGCCCAAGATGGTTAAGGCAGTGCTGTAAAATAATGGTGGCCACACAAAATATTGACACTTTGCGCCCAATTTGGACATTTTCACTTAGGGGTGTACTCACTTTTGTTGCCAGCGGTTTAGACATTAATAGCTGTGTGTTGAGTTATTTTGAGGGGACAGAAAATGTACACTGTTATACAAGCTGTACACTCACTACACAACATTGTAGCAAAGTGTCATTTCTTCCGTGTTGTCACATGAAAAGATATAATAAAATATTTACAGAAATGTGAGGGGTGTACTTACTTTTGCGAGATACTGTATAAAGAAATAATATTTTATTACAGCCAATAATAGCACACAAAGAATACAAAGACGGGAAGGGGGGAGTCTGGACCAGGAGACCAGGCAGCAGGATCTGGCTCAAGGCGCACATTCGCTTCTCGCTGGAGAGACTTCAGAAAGCCGCTTCTCTTACCGCTGCAGAAATTTCCGCCCCAGACTTGTGGTTCAGCGAGGCCAAAATTACAGAGGCGATGAAGAAGAAGAGAGCACTAAGTCCGGTGTTTACCAGATCCTGAAAGACACAAACACACAACAGACAATGAAAATGACAGTCCGGCACATTCTTCAGCCCTACAGTTCAAACCTCGGCAGCCAAGCTGCGGGCTCACGTGGCAGCGCAGGATCAGTCCGCCATTGCCGGCCTTCTCAAAAGAATCATTTTCTTAGCCGTTAACCTCTTTGGCTTTAATACTTTAACCCCTTCAATTCCCGGCACTTTCTCCCCCTTCCTAACCAGGCCAATTTTCAGCGCTCACACTTTAAATGACAATTGCGCAGTCATGCAACACTGTACCCAAAATACATTTTATCATTTTCTGAGACAGGTAAAAGATTTCTTTTGGTGGTATTTAATCAGCAAAAACATATTTTTTTTTTGCTTAAAAAAAAAAACTATACCTAAAAATCTGGGAAAAAAAACAAAAAAAATAAAAGTTTTTTTTTAGTTTCTGCTATAAACTTTTGCAAACAAGTACATATTTCTGGGCACCGAGGGGGCTGCACGCGGATGGGCACCGAGGGGGCTGCACGCGGATGGGCACCGAGGGGGCTGCACGCGGATGGGCACCGAGGGGGCTGCACGCGGATGGGCACCGAGGGGGCTGCACGCGGATGGGCACCGAGGGGGCTGCACGCGGATGGGCACCGAGGGGGCTGCACGCGGATGGGCACCGAGGGGGCTGCACGCGGATGGGCACCGAGGGGGCTGCACGCGGATGGGCACCGAGGGGGCAGCACGCAGATGGGCACCGAGGAGGCAGCACGCAGATGGGCACCGAGGAGGCAGCACGCGGAGGCAGCACGCGGATGGGCACCGAGGAGGCAGCACGCGGATGGGCACCGAGGAGGCAGCACGCGGATGGGCACCGAGGAGGCAGCACGCGGATGGGCACCGAGGAGGCAGCACGCGGATGGGCACCGAGGGGGCTGCACGCGGATGGGCACCGAGGGGGCTGCACGCGGATGGGCACCGAGGAGGCAGCACGCGGATGGGCACCGAGGAGGCAGCACGCGGATGGGCACCGAGGAGGCAGCACGCGGATGGGCACCGAGGAGGCAGCACGCGGATGGGCACCGAGGAGGCAGCACGCGGATGGGCACCGAGGAGGCAGCACGCGGATGGGCACCGAGGAGGCAGCACGCGGATGGGCACCGAGGAGGCAGCACGCGGATGGGCACCGAGGAGGCTGCACGCGGATGGGCACCGAGGAGGCTGCACGCGGATGGGCACCGAGGAGGCTGCACACGGATGGGCAGCACTAATTGGCACTGATGGGCAGCACTGATAGCCTGCACGGATGTCCTGATTATTAGTGTAAAAGTACTGACATCCTCCTAATCGGCTGTTCTTTCCTCACACAGACACAGCGTGGGAGGAAAGGACTGCTGACCACGACAAGTCCATTTACATGTGATCATCTGTGATTGGACACAGCTGATCACATAGTAAAGGGCCAAATGACACATCGGTCACAAAGCATGTAATGTGTGATGTAAGCCCCATGCGGCACACAGGGGGGGGGGGGGGAGGAGTGGGTGTCCATGGACACCATCCCAAAACTGGCGGGAAAAAGTTTAAGTGGTTGTAAACCTCAGACATAAAATATGAACAAAGCATATCCCTCTATTGTGTGTACTTGTCTCAATCCAGAGCACCAAGTGTAATTTCTGTCTGCTGCCTCATTCCTCTGCCATCTACATTTCTAACAAAGCTAACCTCAGCTCTGTTCCTGTAAAAAAAAAAAATCTGGACTTTGAACAGCTGTAGAGAATGTCCTTGCATTAGCCAATCCAAGTTGTATTAAGGATTTGGCACACGCAAATCATTCTTTTACACCACATTGGGCGACTTGACACCAAATTCTGTAAAATGACAGCAGATGTACAGGTGATCCTGGATGGCCAGTCACCCCGACCTCCATACAGCTGACCCAGGATTATTCACTGCCCAAATCAAACAACAAAATGTGTATTTAGAGTGGAATTATTAAACATAAAAGCAAACATTTATTATATTAAATCTTACCAATTCTTAGATGTGGTGCCTGCATTCGTTTTCTTTTTTCTTTTCAACTGGTGATCTGGCTAGTACCGGTAAGCTTTTGAAAAATAAAAACAAGCTGCCCTGCACATGTATCAGTTACAGGGATGGGACAAACCATTCAACACTGGCAGGGGTGCTTTTATTTATGTAAAACCCGGGCTAAATGTTGGCTAGTTTCTGTTGAACCGGACGATATTCAGCCTGTACGTACTGGGCTTAAATCTGCTAGGCCATCCAACATACCCCTCCCCCAGACTGGCAATGCCGCTGTTCAAAGTTGCCCCCTGTGGTTCTTCATCCAGAGTTGAGGGATGTTACTGGCCAGATGACCAGGTGAAAATGAAAAAACAAATGCAGACACCACATCTAATGATTGTTAGGCTGCAATATATTACATTTGTGGGTTTATTATCGCTTTAAACAAGAGGTCATGTCACGGGACACACAGTTGATTTCTGCTGTTTTTTTATTGCAACAGTATGAAGAGAATAAGAGACCCGCAGAGAGTGAAAACAAGCCTAATGCACAAGACAGCCCTTTTCACACGTCATTAAACCCTCCGCTAGCAAAACTCTGTATGTTGGGAGCTCCTATTGAGAGTTATTGGCAGCCAGACCCCCACAGGCCATGTGTCTTCCATTACGCAGGCCAAGATCAATCCACCGCCAGTATTTACAAGGAGCGCAGCAAAGATAAAACACATGAGCTGACCCAGGCAATAAAAAGGGAATACAGAAAGCAGAGTGTACCAATAAGGGT